>PVKM010005229.1:24314-48810 GCA_004027735.1 Carollia perspicillata
GGGGCGCAGTCAGCAGACTTCCAAGGAGTTCCTGATGGGCGGCCGCAGAATGACCGCCGTGCCCGTGGCGCTGTCCCTCACCGCCAGCTTCATGTCTGCCGTCACCGTCCTGGGCACCCCCACCGAGGTGTACCGTTTCGGGGCCATATTCAGCCTCTTCGGCCTCACCTACCTCCTTGTGGTGGTCCTCAGCGCGGAGGTCTACCTCCCGGTGTTCTACAAACTGGGGATTACCAGCACCTACGAGGTAAAGGGTGAGGCGGTGGGCTAGGGAGGGGAGCGGGGGGAACTCGCCAGGTTCCTGGAGGTGGGTTCCAGGTGGCCGACTCACCACCGAGCCGAAGTCTCACCCTGTGCAGGTGCACCTCCGCCCCCGCCCTCCCCTTTCGGGAAAGGTGTCCTGTAAAGGAGGCAAAAATCTTGGGACTATTCTCAGAACGTCCGTGGAAAAGAGAGGCTCCCCACGTAAATGGAGTGATGTGGACTAGTGCTCGCTAAGGGCCATTCTGCTCGGATTCCGAGTCAAGAAGCAAGATTTTAAAACTTTTTATCTTGGGGACGGTAAACCCTTCTGGTCTCAGCTCCTTCTCCTGGAAATGAATCGCCGAGTTCCAGATCCTCAGGCACCGCTCGCCCTCCCGGGAAAGCTGGGGAGACATTTGTGCTCCCCTTCTGCCCTGCCACACGCACGCCTTCCAGAGAGGGGCAGGTGCTCCAGTTAAGCTGCTGTATCTCTTGTCCCAGTACTTGCTTTTGAGGCCAGCTGCGTAACTTTGGCGACTTATTTAACCTTTTGTGCCTTACTTCATCTTAAATCTCAAAGTGAAAATAATGATGCCACCTACCTCACCCAGTGGTTGGGAGGATTAAAAGGTGCGATGCAAGTGTAGCGTTTAAAACAGTGTCTGGTACAGGGTTGATGCTGAATAAATGTTGGCTGTAAGTGTTGGTGCTGTGGTGGTAGAGGTGGTTATTTGGGGGTCACTAGGGAAATAGGGCTGTGAGGTTCTTAAACAGCTCTGCCTTCTCTATGGAAAGATGCTTAAAGAAAACTGACTTTCCTATTGCACAGGTTCTAGATTTTCTCAAGTTGTTTGCAGGAAAGGGCTTTGCAAAGATGGTGAATCTTTGGTTTAGTTTAGAATGTTTGGTTTATTTATTTCTTAATAATTTTTAAAGCTTTTATTTATTTATTTTTAGAGAGAAGGGAAAGGAGGGAGAAAGAGAGGGAGGGAAACATCTATGTGAGAGAGAAACATTGATAGGTTGCGTCTTGTATGGACCCCAACGAGGAACCGGACCTGCAACCCAGGTGTGCACCCTGAGCGGCAGTCAACCTGGCGACCTCTTGGCTTACAGGGAGATATCCAAGCAACTGAGCCACACTGGTCAGGGCCCGGTTAGTTTAAAGAGCAGTTGAATGGGAGTGTTGTGGGGAGGATGAAAGCTCAGGGGACCGGTGGGGTCCAGTTCAGTGCCCTCAGTGGTCTCCTTCAGCCAGGCATTAATCTATGAGCCACATACACAAATCCGCATAATTTCCTCTTTAATAGGCCATTATCCAGAGGACTCAGAGTCTCATTCTCAGCGGCTGCCTCTGTCCTTGAACTTATATAGGGCTTGCTCCAGTTCAGGGTCACTGGAAGTTGGTTTCCTAGGAAGGCTGGTTTAATGGGTGCTGTGGACAGGGTCCCAATGGCACAGTAAGTGTTAATGACAGACTACGTGGGTTCTAGTGATGTCACCCAGGGCAAGGCACCTTGGGGACAGCATTGCTTTCCTCTGGTCATTGGGTTTGGGAGTCAGTTATCACCCTAGAAGTGAGCAGGATGAAATTTCTGTGTCGCACAAAGGTAATAAACTGGCTGCCCCAGGCCAAACTCAATATTCAGTCATATTTCCCCCCACACACTTACAGTGTTTTGGGGAAAAAAAAGAAAAATTAGCACTTAATGATGGTAGAAGTCAAATAAAATTCCAGATCTGGCTTATTTTGAAAACCCCCGGTACTGGTAACATGGAGCCCACATCCTAAGTGGCCACAGGAACACCAGTCTACAGCCATTGCCGTCACTCCCTGTTTCCATACTGAGGACTCATCCATGCATTTGCATGTTACTTTCTTGTGCTAGAGAAATCTTCATCAGCATTTATGTCTTCATCAAAAATGCAAAAGGAAAAATGGAGAGGGGTGAAGGGAGTTATTGTTTCAAGGGAGCTGTGAGAACATATTTCTTAGCAGATGTGAGGAATATTCTAGTACATTAATATATGAACACCTGGCTGATACCACTCACCTCATGTATTTTACCTGATGGGACCTGAGGCATTTGAGTCTGTGAGCTCTGATTGTGTAGTTAACCAACACCAAAACTCAGAAAGAGTTTGAAGAATCTGGCAAGAGGACTTCAGTTCTCACAGGTGAATGCTGCTCTCATAATCACTGACCCGTGCCTCTACAGGGCAACAACTTAACCCAACCAGAAACAGATTTCCCACACATTTCCAGAGTGGTGGAGGCTAAGTTAGCAGGGTTCCTGCTAACACTGGCAAAAAAACAAACAAACAAACAAACAAAAACCAAAGCAAAACAAAACACTAATGTTTACTGAATGTTTAGTACATGCTGAGCACTGGCTGCATGTTTTACCTACATCATCAAAGTCAGTCCTCAGAGCAGTCCTTGTAAAGGAGGAACTATGAGAGAGCCCCGGTAGGCAGACAAAGAGCCTCAGAGTAAATTAAGCTACATAAGAGAGCATGAAGCAAAGTAGACACCTGCCTAAAAGCTGTGCAGTGGGGTGTACTGGCTGCTTCTGAAGGCTCTAGTGAGTCCTCTAGAGGAATATTTTGTTTTATGTTGAGAGCTGGAGCCACCCATGCAGAGTAAGAAGTCTCAAGTATGAAATCTCTCTTATTTCTAGTTTGTTAGCTACAATCAGTTGTTTGGAAGCATTTTTGACATCTACTTATCACTGTCTTCCAAGTATAGTCCTGTTGGGAGTTCAGCAACTCCCAGACCCACAGATAAGAAGTAAAATGCAGGAATGTAATTTCCTCATCACTTCTTCATTATCTTTCTGGATCCAGTGAAATCTGTGTGTTTGAACTGAACCGTCCAGACTGTTTAAAAAAATAATTCAGTAGAAGTTTTAGTGTCTCTAAATTATTCAAAGTTCTGAGGACTATGGCAGATCTTGGTTGATCAATGGCACCTACTGTTATTATCTAGTTTTGTCTGGAAATTCTAGGGCTATTTTCCAAACCTCCTTCTCAGTGACTTGGGCTCCTGGAAGGTCTCCATGTATTTCTTTAGCAGCCCAGGATTGACCAATAGCTGAGATAGTGTGATAGACTTCTTGGTCCTACCTGGAGTTGGTCTTGTATGAGCTTAAGTCCATAAGTCTGCCTGGATCCAGCTGACATTGGGGGAAAAATAAACTTCATTAAACCAAGTAATTCAACTTGCTATGTACATTCAATTATTAGGTTGCAACATTGGGGTTCTCTCTGAGCCCAGTGTCCTCATGTGCTTATACTTAGTACCCGCTCGTGGAGGTGTTAAGAGGACAGTGTACAAAGCAAAGACTTTACAAATGTTAGCTGTGATTATGGAGCAAAAGTATCCTTTATCCCCTTTGATTATTACCTAATGTTAGTTTCTTCTTCTTTTTTTCTTCTATCTGCAAAGATTATTATTGTTAGTCTTAAAATTCTCTCTACATATAGTAATAACATTTAAGTTAAAGTCTTGGACTCTAGCTTTCTTCTGGCTCTGAAATTATAGGATTCTAGCTCTATAGTACATTCTGATGTGTAATATAGGAGATAGCAGACCTTATCATGAATATAATGGATGTCAAGGGGAGTAGGAAGAATGGCAAGGTTGTTGGTTCAAAACAAAAATTGACTTTGGTTGATTTAAGTTAAAAATATTGGAAAGATATGGGAGTAGCTCATATAACAGAGAGAAAAACTGAACAGAGTGAAAAGACCAAAGTCAGGACAGCCTCTGAGGCCACTCTGTCAGAATCAGTCTGCTTCTGCTCCAGTCATATTCTGTCTTTACATCTTGTCTCTTAAGATTCAAATGCTGCCTGGGCTGGTGTAGCTCAGCGGATTGAGCATGGTCTGCAAACCAGAGGGTTGCTGGTTCAATTCCCAATCAGGGCACATGCCTGGGCTGTGGGCCAGGTCCCCAGTGGGGGCCACCTGTGAGGCAACCACACATTGATGTTTCTGTTCCATTCTTTCTCCCTCCCTTCCCCCTCTCTAAAATAAATAAATAAAAATCTTTGGAAAAAAAAAAAGATTCGATTCATCAAATACCCATGAGAAGAGCTGAGAAGAGAAGCTGATGAGGCCAGGCACTTTGATTGACAATTCTATCACAATTGCCTTGCAGTGGGAATGGATTGATTTGCTAAGTGAATCAGGGGAACTATATGGAGTAGATACATAGATACCAAGAGCAAGGGGAGAACTTCACTCATTCTAAAAATGCAGAGTATAATTTCCTCTATATGACATCCTGGAAAAGGCAAAAATAGGGTTGGAGAACAGATTAGTTGATTGCCAAGATTGATGGGTGAGGGGAGGGTTTGCTACCAAAGACCAACATGAGGGAGTTTTTCAGGGCTAGGGAACTATTCTGTATATGTTAAAACTCACTGAACTGTACCCTAAAACTAGAGTCAATTTTGCTGTTTGTAAATAAAAATAATAGTAAAATAGAAATAGAAAATACAAATTAATTATGAAGTTTAACCTTCTCATTCCTTCACTTCTTAAGCTGCTTATTTCTTTTAAAAAAAGAGTGTCCAGAGGTTTTACATATAACCATTTTTCCTTTTTTTTTGGAAACAGTATTTAGAACTTCGATTTAACAAATATGTTCGTATCTGTGGAACAATCATCTACATTATTCAAACAGTAAGTAGCTCTCCACTGGTTTATTGTACCTTTTGTCATCTCTGATGTTTTTAGTCAGGGCATCTGGGCCAAGCTTCTTTTTTGGTAAACACATGAAAGGTAAAAAAGAGATGTTGAAAATAGGAGGAAACAAGAAAAGGAAAAACACTCACCACTACACAGTATTCATCCTTCAGATCACTGAACAGTGTTTCAACAAATGAATTTTCTCCTGGGAAAAAATGATTTAAGTGGACGGTAAGCATTGTATTGGTCAAGCGACAGTTACGGTGTTTTAGGAAAATATGCTTTTGCCTGTCCCACATCCCCACCAAAGAGACAGTAAGGACATTGCTGAGATGACAAAGATTTTTGAAAGCGCTGTAATAGCTGAGTCCAGGAATTGTAACAAAGGAAAAGCAAGTTACATGTTTTGTAGTATTTTCGCAGCATGTTAAATAATAGGTTTGAAAAAAATTAATTGATGCAAGAAGACAGTAGGAAATAATTTTCTTTGAAAGAATACTTAAAAATGAATCTGTTCTCTCTTTTAAAAATTCAACCTAAGACCCAATTAAAGCAGTCACTGAGGACCAAACAATATAACCATACATTCTGGAGATTTTTTTAAAGCCAAGTATGCAATACAGTAATTTGAGAATATGCAAGTATAGATTTACTGTCTGACACAGTGGAAAGCAAAGACTTGCCAGTAGTCAGTGCCAGAGAATGCTTTCCACCCTTCGCTCAGGCTGTTGGAGGCTTGTCCTGATCATTGCCACATGATTTATATCTATCTTCCTCTTGGCAGTTAAGTGCTTTAGGGATGGTTTTGGTAACAGAAGTCTAGTAAGAAGTTTTCATTTTTATCTTTATTCACAATAGCATTTCTCCAATCAACAGCTACCTAAGCATTCGCTATAGCACTACAGAGTACCTTTGTAAGTTACGTAGCTCAACTCCATTTTTATCTTCGTGAATGACACTACTTAAATTATATCAGCTCTTAACACTGCAGTATGCATGGAAGGAGCCATTTGGATTCTGGTACACTTTCTGACGTAGAGCCGAGGCCAGTGCGTGTGTTTGCTGACTGCCCAGACCCTCTTTGGATCATTGTTGGAAATGGCAACAGGAATGGAAAGTGTTCAGATGGTGGCCGGTGGTCACGTTTCAAATCTACTTGGACAGAATAATGACTGGAAAGCTAGTTTACTCGTACAGAAAGAGGGAGCTTTAGCATCTCCCATACGAAGCACTTACTTTCAATACTACACAATAACATTCTCCTCATAATATGGTTCTTTTCATAGTGTTTGTATACAGTAATCATAGAATTAGCTTCTGTGTGATATAGTTGAGATGTCAAGAGCAATGGAAATGATATTTTGAGAAAAAAGACCTTACTTATCTCATTCACTATTGTACCACAGATTAATAAATATTAAATGTATAAAGGAACAAAATAAATAATATAAAAAAGGTAGAATACAATTGTGGTTGGCTTTCATGAGTTTTTAGGGCAAATTTACACTTTTGTTTAATTAATGGGCATGCAAACTTTTACAAACCAGTTTCTAAAATTTTCACTGTTTTCTTAATTTATGCAGTGATTAACAGTAGCCTGAAGGCATATAAATGAGGGACCATCCAGGTTTAAATTTGTGTTATTTCTTTCTTTCTAATTGTTTTAGATGTAGAAATATTGGTTTCTAGCTTGAGTTGATGGGTCAGTGACTATTTCACTAAGCACCACATGAAAAGTCCATATTTTCACACAAAATTGATCATAAAAGATTTTTGTAATCTATGATTATATCACAAATGGAAAAGGATAATCCACTTTACTTGAATAATATTTTCAAGTTATAAACACATTTTATTAAGTATATCAAACTGCTGTTTTAATTTATAATTGAATTTGTAGAAAAGTATTGATATTTTATAATACATATCATTTATTTGGTCTTCTTTTTTCCCCCCTCTAGGTTCTATATACTGGAATTGTTATTTATGCCCCTGCCCTGGCTTTGAATCAAGGTACATTTTAGAGTTAAACAAATTATGTTACATTTAGAGTTCATTTTTAATAGACTTTATTATCTGGGAAGATGGAGGAATGCTTTCAGTAACCTGCATCAGCTTGAGGTGGGAAAAGTGGGCTCAGTGTCCATAGCTCTGACAGTTTTGTTCATTTTTAGGGTAGATCACACTAAGCAAATGAGTCCCTGAGACATGCCCTTCTCTATTCGTTCAGAACGAGCGCCCCCTACAGTCTAAATCGTGAATGATTGCACTCCCTCCCTTTGTGGTTACAACCTGGAATCCATCTACAAGATGCTTTTTTTCTGTTTGGCTCAGTTGCTTTGTAAAATCTGTCAGGGAGAGAAGCTTTTCTTCTCCTCACTTGTAATGTGGTCCGAAAAGCAAAATAAATAGATCTGTGTGATTTGAATATCAGACTACTACCACTCCCCCAAAAAACAGATGGCTGTAGGGTCCTTATAAACAAATGTATGAAGGTTGTGCTAATCAACACATTACTGTTCTCTCTAGTTTCGGCAAATGATACCTGTGAAACTGGGATAGTTTATTGATGCATGGGTTCATGTTAGTCATATTCTCAACAGGCTTCAGGGAAACTCCACAACCTTTGAATTCTTATCAATCAGAAGGGAGTTTACCTCTAAAACTTCCTTGTGAAATTGACAAATGGACTCTGTGATGGGAAGAATGTAGTGCAATTCCTGGAGTTAATATAAAATGGAAAAAACCTTGCTAACTCCACCCTTTAATTTTTTTCATTTCATGACAGATAAATAGATAGTAGTTATCACCCAATTTTATAAAGTACAATGGTATCATCACAAACCACTCTATTATGTAATGTGCTCTTGACTTCTGAATGTTAGGCATGTTCCGTGTCAATAATGCCAACATTGTAAAGGAATCATTTCACATGTAAAAAATTGAGCTATAAATTTCATAAGTTACCTATTGGCTTTTAGTGTTAGTATAGATTTTTGACTTTAGGGTTTTAAAGTGCTGTTCTCACGTGCAGTTCTGGGGGAAAGAGAGCAGCACCTTCACCAACCACTCCGCTCTTACAAGTTTATCGAGCAACTCCTTTGGAATAAAGGAGAACCCGAGGGACTGCATTTTGACCCCTTGAGGATCAGTTGTGTATTTCACAGCGACCGAGGCGGTGGTCACAAGCATAGACATATTACTTACTGCATCACAGGTGCTCAGTGGAAACTTGTTTAACTGAATTGAAACTTCATAATATTTAAAACATTCACATTAATATCTCATTTTTGTCCAGCAGGAGCCTCATTAAGTTGTCTCTTGAATCCAAGTAGTGTTTAATAGCTACCTTGCTTTCTGGAAGAGCAAGATGTTTCCGTTTTACCTTATAAATTCCCTGGCCCTGCCTGGGCACCAGCCATTCTTTCCAAGGAGAAATTGTATTTAGAGACCACAACCTAAATATCAGAGGTATTCATCACTGCTGAGTTGGTCATTTATTCTAGGTCTTTTTAGTGGACAGAAGTGGGAGATATATATTAAAGAAAAAAATGAAGAGTTTATACTAATATTTTCAATTTTTAAATTCAAACTTGGGATTACAGGGTGTTTGCCTAACAATTTGGCTTTATATTTTGTCTTGTATTTTATGCTGAAACTCCTATTGTTTTAAAAAATAATATTAATGAGGCTATATATTTTCTTTATGCAAACATATAGCCATATATTCAAGCTTGGCTGCATGTTGGATCCACCTGGGGAATATTTAAAAACTACTGATGCCTAGCTTTCACCCCTTGTGATACTGAATTAATCAGCAGAGTCACCGAGATTTTTAAAATCTTCTCTGGTGATTTTAATGTACAAAGTTGAAAACTACTAATGTAACAGCTTTCGATTAGCAATTTCAACATTTTTACTAATAAAATGTAGCCAAAACCAGTTAAAATTTATTACACTAAAGTTTTTCCCCTAGGGTGTATCCCAGTGGGGATGTATATGAAATTATTGTGTATTAAAAACTTTTGACATATTTAATTTCTCTGCAGTTATATCACAAAATTGATATATACCTACATTCATTTATTTCTTTTTGCTTTTGATTTTTAGGAGTTTTTAAATTTAGCTTTTATAATTATGTAGAACATTTACATGGTTCCAAAGTACAGTCTACAAAATCAAATATATTTAGAGAAGCTTAATTTATATCACAGTCTCTCCTACCCTGTTCCTCCTCCCCACAGGTAATTTTATATCTGTTTTTTAAATTTATCCTTCCTTTGTAAAAAAGTACTTATACTTTTTTAAAGATAATTTTTGAGTCACTTGAGGTTTCAACAAAATTGACAGGAAGGTACAGAGGTACCGAGATTTTCCATGTACCATCTGCCCCCACACATGCATAGCTTCCTCCATTATCAATGCCACTCACCAGAGTGGTACATTTGTTATCCAGAATGAATCTACATTGACATGCCATAATCACTCAAAGGCCACATTTACCTTAGAGTTCATCTTGGTCTGTACCTTCTGTGGGTTTGGACAAATGTGTGATGACATATATTTGTCATCATAATATCATGTAGCCATAAAATGTAGCCAAAAACAGTTAAAATTTATCACTCTGAAGTTTCCTCCCTAGGGTGTATCCCAGTGGGGATGTATTTTTACTGCCCTGAAAATTCTCTGTGCTCTGGCTGTTCAGCAAGAACTACCCCCTCCTTGAGCAAGCACTATTTTTTCTATAGTTTTGCCTTTTTCAGAAAGCATATAGCTGGAATCATGCAGTATGTAGTCTTTTCAGATTGGCTTCTATTACTTAGTAATATGCATTTAAGGTTCCTGTATGTTGCCCTGGCTGGGTAGCTCAGTTGGTTAGAGCATCACCTGATACACCAAGGCTGCAGGTTTGATCTCCAATCAGGCCACATACAAAAAGCAACCAATGAATGCATAAATAAGTGGAACAACAAGTTGATGTCTGTCTGTCTGTCTGTCTCTCTCCCCCTCCCTCACTCTCCTTCTCTCTCAACTAAAAAAAAGAAAAAAGTTTTCTGCATATTGTTTTGTGGCTTAATAGCTTATTTCCTTTTAGTATTGAATAATATTCCATTGTCTGGGTGTTCCACAATTTATTTATCTATTGCCCTCTTTAAGGACATCTCAATTGTTTTCAAGTAGTGGCAGTTCTGAATAAAGCTGCTATAAACATACATGTGTAGGTTTTTGTGTGGGCATAGTTTTCAACTCTTTTGGGTAAATACCAAGGAGCATGATTGCTGGATTGTGTAGCACGAGTATAGTTTTATAAGAAACTGACAAACTGTCTTTAAAAATGGCTATTACTATTTTACATTGTCACCAGCAACATGTGAAAGAATTCTGTTGCTCCACATCCTCGTCAACATTTGGTGTTGTCAGTGTTCCAGATTTTGACCATTCTTTTAGGCGTGTACTGGTATCTTGTTGTTTTAGTTTGCATTTCCCCGATCACACATGATGTGGAGGATATTTTCCATCTATATATCTTCTTTGGTGAGGTGTTTGTTAAAATCTTTGGCCTATTTTTGAATCGTGTTGTTTTCTTAACATTTAAGAGATTTAAGACTTTTAAGAGTTTTTTTGTTATATTTTTTATAACAGTCCTTTATTAGTTTTTTTTTTCCAAAATGTTCTCCCAGTCTGGATCTTGTCTTCTGATTCTCTTGATACTGTCTTTTTTTAGAGGAGATATTTTTAATTTTAATGAAGTCTAGCTGATCAATTATTTCATTCATAGATTGTGTCTTTGGTATTGTATTTATAAAGGCATCACCATGTGCTAGGTATCTTATTTTTCTCCTTCATTATAGTCTAGGAACTTAGTAGTTTTGCATTCTACATTTAGGCATATGAGCCATCTTGATTTAATTTTGGTGAAGGGTGTAAGTTCTGTATTTGGAGTCATGTTTCTTTGCCTGTGATGTCCAACTGTTCCTCACCATTTACTGATGAAACTGTCTTTACCCCATGGTACTGCCTTTGCCACTCTGCTGAAGGTCAGTTGACTATATTTATGAGGTTCATTTCTGAGCTCTCTGTTCTTTTCCGTGGAGCTATTTGTCTATTCTTTTGCCAATACCACACTGCCTTGATTACTGTAGCTTTATAGGAAATCTTTACAGAAAGTCACTTCTCCAGCTTTCTTCTGCTCCTTCAATATTGTGTTGGCTATTCAGAGCCTTTTGCCTCTCCACATAAACTATGAAATCAGTTTGTTGATTCTACATAGTTTGTAGTTATAAACAAAATAACTCAATGGTATTTTGATTTGGATTGCATTGAATTTATAGATTAAATTGGGAAGAACTGACATCCTAATAATATTCAGGCCTTTTATCCATAAACATGGACTATTTTTCAATTTATTTGGTTCTTTCATGTTATTCATCAGAATTTTGTAGTTTTCCTCATATAGATATTGTATACATTTTGTTAGATTTTTAGCTAAGTATTTTATTGTATTTTAAGTATTTTATCTTATTTAAGTATTTTAAATAATTTATTTTGGGGTGCTAATGTAAATGGTAATATGTTATTTTGAGATTTTAAAAATAATTCTAATGAAATATTAACTTCATATAAAAATTAGTAAATTTCAGTCTTTGAAAATTACAATTTAGCTTAAAAGTACAAAAAGGGAGCCAAGAAGAAAGTGGTCAATCCATTTTCTAAGAAAGATTGGTATGGTGTGAAAGCACCAACAAAATTCCACTTATTTATTGTTGGTATACAGGAAAGCAGTTGACTTCTGTATATTAACCTGTATCCTGCAACCGTGTGATAATTCCTTATTAGGAATTAGTTTCAGGAGATATTTTATTGATTCTTTCAGATTTTCTATATAGATGATCATGTCATTTGTGAACAAAGGAAGTTTTATTTCTTTCTTCCCAATCTGTGTACTTTTTATTTCTTTTTCTTGCTTTATTGTATTGGCAAGGACTTTCAGTATGACACTGAAACATAGTGTTGAGAGGAGATGTCTTTGCCTTTGCCTTTCCCAATCTTAGTGGGAAGGCTTCCATTTTCTCACCATTAAGTATGATGTTAGCTGTAGGTGTTTGTAAGTAGTCTTTATCAAGTTGAGGAATTTCCCTTCTATTTCTAGTTTACTGAGAGTTTTTATCAGGAATGGGCTTTGGATTTTGTCAAATGCTTCTTCTGCATCTATTAATACGATAACGTAATATTTCTTTTTTTTCTTAGCCTATTAATGTAATGAATTTCATTATTTGATTTTCAGATATTGAACCAGCCTCGCATATGTGGGATAAATCCCACTTGGTCATGGTATATAATTCTTTTTACGCTTTTATGATTTGATTTGTTAATATTTTGTTGAGGACTTTTGCATCTTTGTTCATAAGAATACTGGTCTGTAGTTTCCTTTTCTTGTAATGTCTTTTTCTGGTTTTGATATTAGGGTAATGCTGGCCTCATAGAATGAGTTGGGAAGTGATTTCCTCTGCTTCTCTCCTCTGAAAGACACTGTAGAGAGTTGGTATAATTTTTTTCTTAAATGTTTGCTAGGGAATCCATCTGGGAACCCATCTGGGCTGAAGCTTCCTGTTCTGGAAGATTGTTAATTCAATTTCTTTAATAGATATAGGTATATTCAGATCACCTATTTCTTCTTATGTGAATTGTGGCAAATTATGTCTTTCAAGGAATTGGTTTACTATCAAATTTGTGGCCATAGATTCATTCTTCTATTTTATAAAATATAATATGCCCCTCCATTATGTAGATAGATGTCAGCAGATTATATCGACTTTCCTCTCTCTCAGTCCCATTTTAGGAGGGTGCACAACTTGTCTGTCAGGGACTGGGAGGATAGTGTGTTTATTGGAACCATGATAACAAGTACTCTCGGTCTCCATTCAGCCTGGATAGTTACCTCATAGCATTAAGCAGTTTCTTAGCTTAATTACAATGTAAATATTTTTTCATGTATTTAATTTAGCCAATTTTAGATCTATGTATGGTGTCTGAGGGTAGATACTAGGTCTATTTAATTCATCAAATAGAATTTTAAACTCCAATTGTTTCAGTACATCTTATGAGACTTGGGTCTACTTTTAGGCAAGTGGCTATAGAGGTGGGTACCTAATAAATGATATAGCTTCCCCCTGAAGATTTTTTTGAGAAGTACTTTTATTATGTATGTTTCACAGTTATACATGCATTTTCTTTTCTTCAACAGTCACAGGATTCGATCTTTGGGGCGCAGTGGTGGCCACAGGGGTGGTCTGCACGTTCTACTGTACACTGGTATGTCCACAACATTCCTCCTCCCTTTGCTCTGCACACTTGCTTTGCAAAACTGAAAATTCTCGTAGGTGCATGCTCCAATCTGGGCTGTTCATGCCTACTCTCCTACCTCCCACAGTATAATTTTTTGTAAGGAATATTCAACCTGGGGTAAATTTTGATCCTTTGTAGAACATTAACCAGAACTGAAAATGTTTCCTTTCATCTGAACCATGCAGTGGTCTCTAATCTTGTCTCTTAATTCATCCTTACTGTTGCCAAGTTATTATATCGCTGTGCATATATTATTCCTCAGGTCAGAAACCTGAGATAACTTCTCATCACATTTAGGGACAGGCAAAATGTGTAAGGACCAGCATGACTTGGGCACTGGTACTCCCAGTGCATGCTTAGCGGTGATGCAAGTCTTATGGAATCTCTGATAGTCTGGATTTTAACCCTTTAATTGCTAGGTCTTCACAGGGGTGTCAGACTCCTTTTCACTGGGGGCCACATCAGCCTCATGGTTGCCTTCAAGGGGCTGAATGTAATTTTAGGACTGTGTAAATGTAACTACTCCTTAACAGTTAAGGGAGAGCTCCAAGGTGCTGGGCTGGATAAAACATGGTGGAGGGCTGGATTTGGCCCATGGGTCTTGTGTTTGCCACGTGTGTTTTAGGAGATAGGTCTTCAAGGAGGGGCAGTGGCAGTCAAAGTCAAAGGGACTGGAGGGGGGACCCTTAGGACTTCTGTGGCAGTGGCAAAGACAAAACTATGTTAGTATTTCAACAATTGGTATGACTGTCTGTGTGCATGTGGTTTGAAGAGCAACCCTGCCTATAGGATAAAGTCTATGATATCACCGTTTACCACTTTACTCTGAATTTTTTTGCCCAACAGTCTCTCCATGCCACTCCACTTTATTCCAAAATATACTTTGACCTATCTATGCTTTTGCCTGTGTTGTTTTCTCTGCTGCAAGGACCTTCCATCTCTGCCTCTCATATGTCTGAAGGTTTAGCTTAAACATCACCTTTTCTTGAGGGCTTTCCCAGCCTATCTCCCCTGAGTGCACTTCCTGGCCAAGATCCACGTATTCGATAACTTTGTACAGTGTAATGTGGGAGCATGTAGGTCTTAATAATGTCTGATGGAACATGAACCCGAATACGTTTCCCCTCAAAGGGTGGTCTTAAGGCAGTTATCTGGACGGATGTTTTCCAAGTCGGGATCATGCTGGCCGGGTTTCTGTGTGTGATCATACAAGCCTCAGTGGTTCAAGGTGGAGTCAGCACTATCGTAAATGATGCCTCTAACGGTGGAAGATTAAACTTCTGGAAGTAAGTTGCTATTTACATCTTGATTAGAATATTTTTATTTTTTTATGTAAAAATGTCTGCACTGAAATAGTAAGTTTGCATTAGAAAACACACACACACACACACACACACACACACACCCCACTAAGGATGTGATACAGAAATTTGAAGGTGGCAAGTCAGTGCGGAAGGCCTTGTCGCCAGGTCTCTGAAGGGTTAAGGCAGTCAGGTGCGCTGAGTTCCATGACACTGAGGATGGGGCTTCCTCCTGAGAAGGGACTGACAGTGAGAGAGTATTTTCTTCCCGACAGTAAAGTCTGGGTTAGGTGGAAGAGAGGGGTGGGGTGATAAAGGAAGAGACAGTGGAGAAATAAGGAAAGAAACCTGTTGAGACAAAAAACACTAAAAGACAGTGATTCCATTTTGACAGTTCCTTGTTTCTAGTAGCCTGGATAATTTTTAAAAATATTTATGTTGCCATGGCAACATATCATTTATTATCATTATTGTGCCATATACTATCATTATATATTATTATGCCACATATATGATATGTAAATGTAATCTGCATTGTATACTATTATATGTTATTTCAAGAGAATTGACCAGAAAAGGAAAGGCCGGTACCTCGAGTGTCAGCATGGCACATGAGATAAGGTGTTAAACAGCTGTTCAGTTCTCCCAGAGAGACTAGCGGAGAAACTAGATATTTCACCACAAATACATCATCCAATTTAAAAGGATGTTTAAAACACCTTTCCTTTTGGGTCATCAGTGTCACTCTTGTACATCATGTTCAATGTGGAGAAGGGCTCATTTTACATGGAACAGCTAATTATGCTTTTTTAAAAAATATTTTATTTACTTATTTTTAGAGAGAGGGGAAGCAAAGGAGAAAGAGAGGGAGAGAAACATCACTGTGTGGTTGCATCTCGCACACAGTCCACTCGGCACTCAATCCACTGAGCCACACCAGCCAGGGCAGCTGATTCTCTCTTTTTGCAGCTCTATTTTGAGACACGCATGCTGACATTATTTCAAGAGGAAAAACATTGTTTTGCTCTTTGTGGCTCCCTTCTGGCTTTCTGAAAATAGGCACTAATATTTAAGAAGAGCCTTTTCATAAATTGAATAGGGTCATTGTGTTAACTTGCAGGGGTGTGCTACAGAGAATCAACTGTTTTCAATATTTCTTTTTCCTTCTATCTCAAGATTCAGATTCAAGGAAGAGAGCCTCCAATTGGCCGAGCTTGGCCATGACTGCATCACTTAGCTAGGGCAGAGCAGGACACTTTGATTGACAGCCATTTAGACTATTTATTGGAGAAGTGGCAGTTTCCCCAGAGCAAACCGGGGTTGCTGATACCAGAAGGGAAGAATGGATACGAGAAGCAGTGGCCACTCAGGAGACCTTGAGTACCCCTGTGTCTCTTCCTACTAGGCTACGTTGAGGGGAGAGGATGTGAAACCAATCATTTTTCTGCAGGACAACGGTCACTTTATGAAAAGGATAAACCCAATGCCACATTGAACTGATAACTTATACATCAAGATGAGATTCTAAAAAGTAAAAGATTAGTCATTTAAATGAGTTCACTTTGAAGGTTGCCAACCAGTTAAATAATGAAATACCTTATTAACTTTTCCTCAGTTATTAAGAATATTGTAGGCAAGCGATCTGCTCTGGTTGAGACAAATGAAGAGAAGGATTTTTGTCTTAGTATTTTCTGTACAGTCTGTAGTTGGCACATGTCTTCTGTGTGGCCTGAAATCTCTGAGTTGGGTGTTCCGAAGCTTGTATGGCCTCACAGAGTTCACTGAATGCGTTTGGCTTTGGGCTTCCATTAGCTAATATAGGAGCTTCTTTCTCTGTGGGAGGAAAGGTCAACACCCTTGAAACTCTTAGACTTTGATGTTAAATGTTAGAATATGGAACAAAGGTTCTCATCTTTCCATTGGAATGTCAGAAGCACAAAATTGAAACATTTTATTCAAGTGGTTTGAAAAAAATTTTCAGAATTTTATAATGTTCAGAAAGTTCCATGAAAGCTAATATTGCATACATTTTTCAAGCTTATATTATATATCAGACATGAAGAGAATCATTCCTCCCAAGGTGATACATTAACAAGGGTTAAACAATGTATTAAATGTGGAAGTTGACTTTTCTTTGTAACAATATTTGGTACATGTCATAAAGTGACTTTCAACTTCTAGTATTTAGCTTGTGCACACAGCATTTTGAGAAAGCACGATTATTGTGGCATGGCAGTTTTAGAACATGAACACTTTTATACTGTTAACTGACTGAATTCTTAAGGTTAATTATAAATTAGAACTATACACATGTGCTAGGATGGGATTTCCCCAATCCCATCCAGAATTCCCAATTCTCTGAAAGTATCAATTTTATTTCATTGAACTTAAGTTAGGAATATTTCTACATTTTACAATTACTTCATAAATTTGTACATATGTATGTATATATATTTATGTAAGTACACATTGCTTGCTTCCAAAAATAGTCTGGGGGGATTTCTGTAGTTTTCTTCCAGTAGTTCTGATTTGTTTTCTCTTTGTTTTCATTTAGTTTTGACCCCAACCCTTTGCAAAGACACACATTCTGGACAATTATTATAGGAGGGACCTTCACATGGACCAGCCTGTATGGTGTCAACCAGTCCCAAGTGCAGAGATACATTTCCTGCAAAAATAGATTCCAGGCAAAACTGTAAGCCAAATTATGGTATATGTATCATTAATAATGATTAATTGACTTTATAGAAACTCTTTCATAAGTCAGACTTCAGTTTGCTTAAGTTTGTGTTTTGAATTACGCAATTTCTACAGATACATGGTATACTTATGGAAGGATGAATTAGAACGAAGGGGTACTCTCTGTTTCAAATAAGCGATGTAAAAACATTTACATGAATTATTAAGGAAAACAAATCTTGTCAAATAGGTATTTATTGTGCATCTGTACAAGGAGGTATGGGGAAAATTATAAGTATATGGCTCTTGTCATGAAGTAACGTAGCAGCCAGTTAGGACACTACACTCAGGTGTGTAAAAAGTGAAACAACACCAGGAAGGTAAAACAGTTTGGTGAGACGCCGTAACAACAGAGGAAGAGCTCCGGAGCATGGTAGTGCCAGGGGTGCTGGCGTGTTTTATTTTCAAACAGTCGTGGGTTTTTGACTCTGCTCTAACACTTGCTGGTGGAGTGATCCTGGGTGAGTTACTTTGTCTCTCTGAACTCCAGTTTCTAAACTTGTAAAATGAGCGTGAGAAACATCATACACCCCACGGGAGGTGCTGTAGAATACTGTGTTCCGTACACAGATGGTAAGCATCCAGGAATGTGAACTCTTTTCCACCTCAAGTCACGGGATGTGAATCCTGATTGAGACATTCCTATCAGCCAGGCAGATCCTAAAGAATGATCACATGAGGGCAGGGGAAGACTAAGAGAGCCTTGCAGGTAAGCAGAGTAGTTTGGACAGAGGACAGAGATCAGGAGGACGACGTCGTCAGAGAACTCTCAAGCCCTTGGGCTTGAGGAAAGATTATGATCAGTGGCCGGTTCTTCCCCAGGAGGCCTCAGGTAAGCATGGTGACTGCCGCTTCCCATGTTGACATCTGAGGCTGGGTCAGCCCACAGGCACTTAGGGGCTTAAAAACTCTAAATCGATTAAGAGTAACGGGGTGATTGGAATAGGAGGAGGAGTGGCAATTTTATTTCTGTTCTAAGGAGAACATGAAAATACTGGGATGTAACATGTCAGAACTCAACATATTGAGAGTACATTGGTTCAGACACTGTCTTTGGAAAAATCCCACTGTAAAAAGTCTATATGAATATGAGTGCAATACCTGGACAGGGAGTCCCCAAAAGTGAGTTTAAGAGTTGTAGTATTTTAAGGAATTTGAAGGAATGTCATTTCTATACCAGTAATCCACCCGACTTGAAATCTGTACTAGGACTGATGCCTTAGCCAAAGTATGAATTGTGCACATGCTCTTCTGTTTTGTTGGGAACACCAAGTTCAAGAAGCCCACTTTTGTAACTAAAAGAACAGCATTAGAGCTTTCTTAAAAAGAAACAATTTCCTTCAGAATAGCCCAGTGGGCCTCCTTAGAAGGCAGAGTGCCTGAGAGCAGGGGGACCATTTTCACCAGCTTTCTAACACTGGCTCTGTGGGAAGAAGGCATCCCAGCCCCACATCAGACTTACTGACCTTAACTGACCGTGGAGAACATCAGACATTGATAAGCGATCCATCTGAATAGCATTCAAGTCAAATAAAACAATATGGTAAAGTATTAAACTCATATGTAGGCACAGGGCATGTCTGAGCAGGAAAGGGTCTGGGTATATTTTCTGATGATTTGGAGATGAGATATAGTGACTCTTTCTATTTTTAGACAATAACAAAACACAGTAAATTTCGTCAATCAAGAAAAACAGCCAGCAGTCTGTTGTTTGGCCCCTGTCGCAGGGTCCGTCCCCCGGGGCAGCAGACACTGAGGTGGAGGTCAGCATGCCAGAGTCTTTCAGGGAAGTGAGGGCAGGGAGGAGGGCAGGAGACCCAGAGGGAGGAGTTGGACCGCGATGCAGTCTCAACAGAGGCTCAAGCTCCAATGATACTTCAGGCTTGTCCCAAGTGAGGGTGAGGAGAGTGAGCTTTTCAGTCCCTGAATCCAGTGGCCATTGGACGACCCGGAGAAGGAGCCATGGCTGCAGGGGCGATGCCTCTGCTCATCCCAGGGCAGCCCAGCACAGCGTCTGCCATAGCACTGCTGGAGAAGCCTCCTGAGCGAGAGGAATGTTGACAATTCCACTGATTATCAGGACATAGCATTCGATGGCATCAATATTAATGCTATCAATAACTACTGTTTAACAAGTGTTTATTACCTGCCAACCTCTGTGTCATATAATATATACTCTTCCATTTCGTCTTATACCTCCATGAGGTAGACATTGCCTTCTCCATGTGCAAGTGAAGAAACTGAGGGTCAGACAGGCTCATTATGTGCCCAGGGTCACATATGGGAGACATGTGTTATGCGCAGGTCTGGCTCCAGCACTGTTCTGCGAACCTTTGTACTCTCCTGGGGCACACACCACGTCGGCGTGGGAGAGTGGGGAGTGGAGGGATTGAGCAACAAGGAGGAACGACTAACAGACACGGACAGCAGTGTGGTGATTGCAGGGGAGGGGGCAGGGATAAGGGGACCTCATGGTAATGGAAGAAATACAATGAAGATTATATTAAAGAACAAAAAATAATGCTGAACATGGTTTGGGAAGACTATCCAACGAATGCAGGTCTGCCTTTCACACTAATGGATGGTATTACAAACCACATTTAAACACATTTGATGAGTTCTGTGTAGATGCTAAGTATATTTAGCCGTCTATAATTGTACTACTTTTAAAGGGAAAATGAGTAATAGTTGCTGCTCTGTTGACTATTAAAAATCTTTACTTCGTGACAAGAAGCCCTGAAGTAGTATAATTAGATACCATTATAAGGGTAATAATGCCCATGGAGCTCTGGGAAAGCCTCACCTGTTCTAAGTATTTCCAAACATGTTAATTGACATCATAAGTAGAAGGCTCGGCCAGGATAAAATAAGTAGCATTTTTGATAAACAAAAGATAACATGCACGTATTGAATACCATCATGAAAGTTTCTTTTGCTTATGTAACCAGTTTCCTCTCAGGCATGGAAATTACAACTGTCACTTGCTGGTTTGTTTTCACTTCTTCAGGTCTCTCTATATCAATCTGCTGGGACTCTGGGTCATCCTCGTCTGCGCAGTGCTCTGTGGGCTCGCCCTCTATTCCAGGTACCAAGACTGCGATCCCTGGACCAACAAGGAAGTGTCTGCACCAGACCAGGTTCAGTACCGTGTCTTTCTTACACGTGCACTAATAACATTCAGAAAGCTTAACAGTTGGGACCGTTCAAGAAAGACCATTCATGTTCTTATAGATAAACAGTAAATAGGCATAATATGATTACATTTAATTTCTATAAAGCATTTGGCAAAATATGACTTCAGCAGATATAGCAAGAATAAAGAATGCTCTATCCAAGATTAAAATATTGAAATACCTGAGAAAATTTCAAGCCAAGTGTTAAATAGAAACAGCTCAAGGCTGGAAGTAGTAATGTAAACACGTTTTTAAAAAGCCAAAACTATACACAAACCATGTTACCAAAGAACATTTTGTGGTATTATTAGCTCTCCCATGTATAAGTAGTTCACTTTCCAGTTTTTATTTTCCAGAATATAATTGGTATACAATATCCTATTAGTTGTATTCGTTTCAGGTGCACAAACTAGTGATTTGACAGTTTCATGCCGTACAGCGCGGTCACCCCACCAAGTCTAGTGATCAGCTGTCACTGTGCAAACTTATCGCAACATTGTGCACCTGTCCAGTGTTAGATGATAGAGAGGTGGATCTAGTCAGTGAACGTTTATTGAATACCAACTATGTGGTAATATTCTATGCAAAGAACTTGGCATGCTTTGTCTTGTTCTCACAGCCTTATCTTATAGATAAGAGAGTGAAAGAATCTCAGAGAAGTCATACAACTTGCCCAAGGTCGCATAGCTAATAAATAAGAATAGCTGCGTGCCCTCATCGAATACTCGCCATGGGTGAGGCACTGTCACAGACGCTTTGTATAAACTCCAACTTTTCATTCTCACAGCCATACTCTGAGACAGGTTCTGTGATTATCTCCCTTTTAAAGATGAGGAAACTGAGGCACAGAGAAATTAAATGACCAGCTAGTAAAGCTGGACCCAGGACTCCAGCCCAGGCAGGCTGCACCCAGAGGCCTAGCTGAACCTCTGTGCCATATACTGGCTTTCAGAGAGTGTAACTGGGATTCTAACCCAGGACTACCAGAGTATAAAGCCCAAGTTCTCGTTCTCTTAGTTCTCGCCGTGATTATTTCCTAAGACTCCCTTATAAATCAAGTGCTCAGGGGACGCATGCGAGTTAAAGATAGGCTGAATGTCATGTGGGTGCAAATGCATCACACGTTCCCAGAAAAATACCATTTTTGTGGGATTAGAAAATGGGAGCATCCTTGAGTGCTGTCTCCACACATGCCCTCCTTGTGGCACAAAGATCCTTCCTATTCACCCAGAGGATCCAAGAGTCACGTTTACTCTGAAGATGGAAGTGCTCTTCCAATGTATCCCCTCCAGTCGAGAATATTTGTGGTTTTTCGTCAATCCTTATCGTCTGTAGTTTGTATCATGAAGACAGTGGGGATTTTGAAAAAAAATTTCACATACCTTCCCCTTCCCCTGGGGAAAAACAACCCCTACAACTTCCTAACCTTGAGGATCCTTGTCATAAAAGCGTTCAAGGGTCTCACATGCACACACCAACCTCTCAGAGAGTGCGTGCTAACTGTTCGAAAAAGAAAGAGATCTTCTCCTTACAGAATGTTTTCAGAACTGTATTCTTAATTCAGCTAATATCGCACTGGGGCACAATACAAATGAGGCACCGTCAGTGGAAGATGAGGCCAAAATCTTCACTGAGGAATGCAAAGATACATTTCTGCTCCATTCTGCAGGAGCTCACCCCAGGAAGCAGGATTAATACTTAGATACAGTTTTACTCATTTTCTCTAATCAATCTGACCCCATTGATTCTGTCTGTACCCGAGGGGGCTGTTCGGAACATGAAATATCACACCGAAGAATTTGAGAAAGTTGATGACAAGGCAGAAAATTTTAGTTCTTGTTATAACACTAACAGTAAACACTTTCCTTTTGCTTATGGGTAGAATATTGCTTGAAGTTGGGCTTTTAAAATATCTTACAAATATTGGGCCTTAACCTCACAGAGAGAGAAGCGCTAGTCTCACCATCTGTGAATGAAGAGTTAATGAGCTTCGGAGAGCTTGGAGGAAGCCTTGCTAGAGCGAGTCAGCGCAGACCCCAAAGCAGTGGAGGGTGCTCTTCCATCTCCCACCAACAGACTTTGTTAAGTGAAATCAAACAGCCCGATGAGGTCGGGACAGCATTCACCCTGTAGTACGGGAGGAGGAATTAATAACGCTTCAGTGCAAATTAGAGAGATTTTTTTTTTCTGGAAAATTATCTGCATAGGGCCCTTTTGGTTCAGAAATCCATTTTGCTTTAAGACTACCATGTAGCATAGTGCTGAAGTCTTATACCTCCCTATCCTTATTAAATATTAGTTTTTAAATTAATTTATCAAAAAAGCAAGTTGGTATCAGGAAGTCTTTAGAAAGAAGCAAGTGTCAGGACTTTGCTGACATTGCTTCCCACTTGTCACTGTGTCTCAAGCAGCCATAGTGACATTTTCAGCCCTGGGCAGTGCTCAAGTTCACAAGGATAGCCTTGAGTCACCCAGTACAGTTAAGTAAACACTGCTTTGCACAGGGGTGTGTAAAATGTTTCTTTTAAATTGATTTATTATTTCAAAGAATGAGAAGAGCTACCTTTTATAAAGCATTTACTGTATTCTATAGACTGTACTAACAGCTTTACAGAGATTATCTAG
Source organism: Carollia perspicillata (assembly GCA_004027735.1). Taxonomy (NCBI): domain Eukaryota; kingdom Metazoa; phylum Chordata; class Mammalia; order Chiroptera; family Phyllostomidae; genus Carollia; species Carollia perspicillata. The sequence goes on from PVKM010005229.1 coordinate 47,437, forward strand.
TTTATCTTTTGTGGCAACTCTGTGAGGTATTATTACCCTTATTTTACAGATGAGGAAACTGAGGACCAGAAAAACTAAGTAAAAAAAGCCACATCTGTCTGAATCTCGAGCCTGTGGCCTTCACTACCATGCTATTGTTTTCTTTAGGTCTTAGCAGTGAAATAGTTTAATTTGGGGTATTTAGAAATTTCAGTTACATGGAATAGCTACTTTTGGTTCTTGAAAAACACAAGATAGATGAAGCATTCATTAATTTTACTTGGTGGCAAATAGTACTCAGGAGTAAATTTTGGGATTTTTCAGCTCATGCCATATTTGGTACTGGACATCCTGCAAGACTATCCAGGACTTCCTGGGCTTTTTGTGGCCTGTGCTTACAGTGGAACATTAAGGTATGTACTGTGACTCTAATAATACCCCATTGAGTTATTATTAACCCAACAATGTTAATAACCCAATGGGAAGCCCAATTGGTTTCCCCATTGATAGCTTCCCTTTTTATTGGATGTTTGTGGGGATAAAGCTGAATTCTGGACATGGGCACAATGGCCCATCGGAGGCAGTCTACTACAGTGTCTGCTGTTGGTTTGATTCTTACCTCTACGGGTTAGCACTCTGTTACCAGTCTGTACTTTTAACTTGGTCCCGACTACTTAGTACACTGTCACATGCCCTGTAGAGTCACAGTAATGGTGATCACTGATGGTAGCTATCAAAAATGGGTGCCTACAGTGTCAGTTTAAAATATACATGTGGCTATGCTCTGGCTGGTATGGCTCAGTGAATCGAGTGCTGGCCTGTGAACCAAAGGGTTGCCGGTTCAATTCCCAGTCAGGGCACATGCCTGGGTTTTGAGCCAGGTCCCCAGGAGGGGGTACATGAGAGGCAACCACACTTTGATGTTTCTCTCCCTCTCTTTCTTCCTCCCATCCTCTCTCTCTAAAAACAAATAAAATATTTAAAAAAATTAAAAAATATATACATCTGGCTAAAGTGTGGTCAAATGGAAAATTAGAGTTAAAATTTCCTATTTACATGCTGAATAATATACACTGTGTTTGAACTTACTCATTGCACTTTGCTTGTGTTTGCTCCAGGGAATTCTTATTACTAACAAACTACAGCATATGTTAGTAAGGAATCAGGAAATTAATATTATTGATCTTTAGGGCATGTGTTAGTGAGACTTATGACAGTCCTCTGTGCATAAAGAAAAGTATGTTTTGAAGTCATTGTATGATGATACTACATAATCTATGTAGATTCTTTCCATAAACACTGATGATTAATTGCAACATGGAAGCAACATTAAATTATCCCTTTTCCCTAGTAAGCCTATAAATGTCACCTGAATCATTCTTAGATAATAGCTTC
>PVKM010005230.1:0-48717 GCA_004027735.1 Carollia perspicillata
GTGGAGGGGAATGAAGGGGGGAAATGGGACAACTGTAATGGCATAATCAATAAAATATGTATATAAAAAAGAAAAAGTCAATACTGACCAGGCTATTGAAGAGATCTTTGTACACTCATGTTCAGAGCAGCATTATTCACAATAACCAAGAGGTGAATGCAACCCAAGTGTCCACTGTTGGGTGAATGCATAAACAAAATATGGTCTGCATGTATAATGCAATATTGTTCAGTTTTTAAAAGGAGAGAAATTCTGACATATGTTATAGCATGAATGGACCTTGAGGACATCATACTAAGTGAAATCAGCTAGTCACAAAAGGATAAGAACTGTGTGATTCAACTTTTGTGAGGTACTAAGGGTAGTCAAGTTCACAGAGACAGAAAGTAGAATGGTGGCTTCCAGGGGATAAAGGTACAAGAAATGAGGAGGTATTTTTTAAATGTACATAAAGCTTCAGCTTTGCAAGATGAAAAGAGCTATGGAGATGAATGGTGGTGATGGTTAACAACATTATGAATATATTTAATATCATTGAACTGTACACTTAAAAATTATTCAAATGGTAAATTTTATGTTATGTGTATTTTATCACAACAAAAACAAATTGAAAAAATAATACTAGATACAGTCCTGACTGGTGTGGCTCAGTTGCTTGGAGCATTATCCTGTAGCAGAAAAGTTCTGAGTTTGATTCCCAGTCAGAGCACATACCTAGATTGCAGGTTTGAGCCCCAGTCTGGACATATATGGGAGGCAACCAATTGATGCTTCTCTCTTGTATCTATGCTTCTCTCTTTACCTTCCTCTCCCTTTCTCTCTTTCTAAAAAAACAATGAAAAAATGTCTCCAGGTAATGATAAAAAAATCAATACTAGACACAAACAATTAGAAATTGAAATAAAAAATATAATTCCACTTACAGCAGCATTTGAAAACATGAACTACTTAGGGATAAATTTAACAAAATATGTCCAGGTCTTGTACATTAAGTTTTACAGTTCTTAGTAAGTACTACAAGGAGCAGGATGGGTACTTGAACCATCTTCTGACACTTAATACTCCTCACTGCTGGGCATATTCTCCTCTTTTTGCAATGTCTTGCTCATTTCATTAGCCCTACCATCCTGTGGGTGTGTGTTTGGGACCAGGAATAGGTAGACTTTGGGTTTCTGAGAAACTCAGAGCCACCTGGGTTTCTGGGTGTGTGCAGGTGAATCCAAGCACCATGGACCCAAGCACCGTCTTTGACCACCCTGTACCTGTCCTTTCTAATGTCATTAGGGTCCCCAACCCACTCTTACCTACCTGTGGGACAGGGCTGGCAGCCAAGGCTTTTGTCTGTGGAGTAGCCTAAAGGGCAGAAGACACAACCCATGCACTGCAAGCTTGGCTCCTGTCTGGGCAGGTACCACTGAAGGAGAACAGGAAAATAGCAGGTGAGACAGGCAGGTAGATTGTGACTAACATCTGTATTTGAACACTGCTGAGAGTTGGGATCTCAGCTCAGGTGCTTCTTCACTTAGCAAAGTGTGTAGATACCCTAACCTCTGTCTCTCCGATTTCATCTGTAAAAGAAAATCTCTGGCAACATTGCCTCCAAGTGTCACGGTGAGAAGGAAATAATCTTTGTGATCTAGAAAGCTTCGTGACTTAGAGAGGTTTTTCCCCTCTCTTCTGCTAAATCTTGGAGGCACTGTGAGCTATAGCTGTGGCTAGAGCACAACTCTAAAAGATGGCAGGGTCCTGGGAAACAGAACCCTGCCTGACCCAGTCCTCTCTACCCAGCACAGCACACAGTAGGTTCCTGGTGACACATAGTGGTGCTGTGACTGTTTGCTCCACAGCTCCATGGCTTTATTTTATTATGCTATTAAAGTTGTCTCATTTTTTTCCTCCTCTTTATTCTCCTCTGCCCTGCAACCCTACCCCCACCAGCATACCCACCCTGCCTTAGCTCACGTCCATGGGTCATACATACAAGTTCTTAGGCTTCTCCATTTCCTACACTATTCTTAACCTCTCCCTGTTTTGTACCTACCATTTATGCTCCTTATTCTCTGTACCTTTTCCCCTATTCTCCCCTCTCCCCTTCCCTGCTGATAACCCTCCATGTGATCTCCATTTCTATGATTCTGTTCCTTTTCTAGTCATTTGCTTACTTTTTTTTTAGGTTCAGTTGTTTATAGTTGTGAGTTTGTTGTTATTTTACTGTTCATGTTTTTTATCTTCTCTTAAGTAAGTCCCTTTAACATTTCATATAATAAGAGCCTGATGATGATGAACTCCTTTAACTTGACTTTATCTGGGAAGCACTTTATCTGCCCTTCCATTCTAAATGAAAGCTTTGCTAGATAGAGCAGTCTTGGATGTAGGGCCTTGCCTTTCATGACTTGGAATACTTCTTTCCAGCCTCCTCTTGCCTGCAAGGTTTCTTTTGAGAATCAGCTGATAGCCTTATGGGAACTCCTTTGTAGGTTACTGTCTCCTTTTCTCTTGCTGCTTTTAAGATTCTCTCCTTATCTTTAATCTTGGGTAATTACGACATGGGTTGGTGTGTGCTTCCTTGGGTCCCAACTTCTTTGGGACTCTGTGAGCTTGCTGGACTTCCTGGAAGTCTATTTCCTTTGCCAGATTGGGGAAGTTCTCCTACATTTTAAAAAAGATTTTATTTATTTTATTTTCAGACAGAAGGGAAGTGAGAAAGAGGGAGAGAAACATCAATGTCTGGTTGTCTCTCAAGCGCCCCCTACTGGGGACCTGGCCCACAACCCAGGCACGTGTCCTGACTAGGAATCTAACCAGTAACCCTGTGGCCAGCACTCAATTCACTGAGCCAGACCAGCTAGGACTATTTTTTCAAGTAAGTTTTCAATTTCTTGTTCTTCCTCTTCTCCTTCTGGCACCCCTATGATTCGGATGTTGGAATGTTTAAAGTTGTCCAGGAGGTTCCTAGGCCTCTCCTCATTTTTCTGAATTCTTTTTTCTTCATTCTGTTCTGGGTGAATGTTTACTTCTTCCTTCTGTTCCAAATCATTGATTTGAGTCCTGGTTTCCTTCCCTTCACTGTTGGTTTCCTATATATTTTTCTTTATTTTGCTTTGCATAACCTTCACTTCCTCTATTTTGTGGCCATACTCAGCCATATCTGTGAGCATTGTGATTGCTAGTGTTTTGAAACCCGCATCTGATATGTTGGCTATCTCTTCATTCTCTTAGTTCTATTTTTGAAGGTTTGATCTGTTCTTTCATTTCAGCCATTTTTTTTGTCTTGATGCACCTGTTACATTCTAAGAGGCAGAACCTTATGTATTTGCCAGGGTGGGGCAACCCACATCACTGTGTTGTAGCAATGTATGTGGGGGAAGGGTTGGAGAGGGAACAATGGTGATTGCTTGGCTCTCTGCCAGCTTTCAATCACTTCCCCTGCTTCCCATAAGTAAATTGAGCCCTTCTGGTGCTGATTCCTGGGTGTGTGGGCTTGTGTATGTTCTAGGACCCCATGTGTCTCTCCAATAAACGCCCCTATGAGGCTGGGAGTTTCTCCTGCTGCCGCAATTCCCACGGGTTTTTACAGCCAGAGGTTTGAAGCTTTGCTTTCCCATTCTGGCACCCTGGGTTGCACAGTCTGTCTTGCTCCATAGTTGTTCCTCCTGGTTTATTCACATGTATATGTGGGACTGCCCAGTCCTCCAGCTGCCACCTTGCCGCACAACCTCTCCACCCCAGCTGCCCATCACCACCCCTCCTACCGGTATGAATGAACGTTTCTTAACTCCTTGGTTGTCGGACTTCTATACAGTTTGATTTTCTGGCAGTTCTTGTTGGTTTTTGTTTTTTATTTTGTTGTTGTCCTTCTTTTGGCTGTATGAGAAAGAAAATACCTATGCCTCCATCTTGGCCAGTAGTTCATCTGTGGTTTCTATCTTAACTGCATGTCAAGTGAGAACAGTGGCTCAGAACCTCCCAACACATTAGGTGCATCATTTTGTATGATCCCCACAGCAGCCCAGAGGTGGGTTACACTTGTTTCCAGGCTTAACCAGCTACACAAGTCCCTGGGTGCTGGGTCAGAGTTTGGTAGAGGAATTTTTTTTCACTTATGTCAGCAAGGATGAAGCTTGTTCCTGACCCTGAGAGATTCAGCCTCCTTTAGAGAGTTCCTGATAAACTTCATAACACCCCCCCACACACACAGGAATGGTGAAGAAAAGGTGTAGTCCTCTCCTGTGGTCACCTGGCAGTCTTTGCTTTCTGTGAGACCTGGGAGCATACTGCAGGGGCCAGTGGGGCCCAGCTGCAGAGCTGTCCTGATACCCAGGTGGCCGCAAATGCCAAGGGAAGCTGAGCAATTGAGGGTAAGCCCTAGGTGCCAGGGAGGCTGCCCAGTCAGGGGACAGCTGAACCTCAATGGCAGCAGAGATAGCTCAGAGGCCTTTCACATTTGTTCTGGGGAGCCCTCAGCCTACGCCCCACATTGCCCTTCCAGGCCTTTCCCCTTCTCTTCCCAGGGTGCAAGGCTGTCTTCTCCTTGCTAAAAGCCTGTGGGGCACTGTAGGCAGTTTCCAGCCACACAGTGCTGGCCTGGCAAGCAGGTAACATGGCACAGGATGGAGCAGTGGGCCCCACTGCAGGGAGGGAGGGTCGTTTTCCCTGCAGAGCACACAGAAAAAGCGGGTGGGGCGGGCATGAGAATGTTCCCCTGTGGTCTCCAGAAAGACTTCCTGAGCTGGGCCATCACTTCAGCAAAAGCCTACAGTTACTGACAAACTCACGACAAACTGTCATTATAAATGGGTCTTCACTGAAAACTGTGGGTGCAGCAGCTGGTGCTGAGGATGATGGCTTTTCTGGACACAGCCCACGAGACATGGAAAGAGGAAAAGCACAAACATTCTGTAACAAAGGCTGCAGGTTGCTGAGAGTCCCACCCCAAACCCCCTGACCACAGAAAGCTGATGCTGTGAAGAAGCCTCATGACTCTGGTCACTCTCACCTCCTAGAATTTCCAGGGACGCAGAGTGCCCGGCCATCAGCATCACAGAGCAGCAGGGCTGACATTTCATCTGGTCAGCCCTCTCATTTTACATGTGGGGAAAGAAGCTGGGACTCAAGGAGGCTGCGAGACTGACCGTGACAAGGCCTGGGGGAAACTGGCGCAGGCTGGGGCACGCATGGCAGGCTTGGGTCTGTGCCCCATGCTCAGTTCCAGAGGTTCCTCTCGGTGCTTGCATCCCCACCCTCCCCCACCAAGGAAACTGCTGGGCTGCAGACCCAAGGAAGGACTGTGAGAGTTTTACCTCAAAACTGCTTAGCAAATCCTTATGAGGACTCCAGGAGGCTCCAGTGGGGAAGCCACTGGTCCTGGGGACAAACAGACCTGGTTCAGAACCCAGCTTCTCCACCTACCACCAGTTAGCAGTATCTTTCCACCTCAGTTCTATCCTGTTTCATTGGGACACGAGGGCTGCCTCAGAGAATTTTGGACAATAAGTGAAAAAGATTTGATGTGTGTGATTTATATATTAAATAAATAAGTATATATTTTTAAGTGTTATATACAAGAATTACATTTTAAATAAATATATAAAAGATATAGGAATATATATACCTTTTACCTGATACAGCCAACTACAAGTACTGGTTTTACATGAGGCTCACAGAGGCAGACAATTCATCAAGAAAACTAATCGTCATTAGGGCCTACGGAACCACTGGGCCGCGTGTGAATCCAGGGACAGAGAGAAGATACAAAGCAAAAGGACGAGGGGACCAGAGAGGGAATGTGAGGCCTGAGAACCTGGGTAGGGGAAGGCTGTGTGCAAAAGGTGGCCTCACTTGGGTGGTGGAGAGAGTAGGAGCCCGAAGACAAGGGAAGCACAAAAAAGCCACTAGTGGGAGGCCAGCGGTGACCACTCCCTCCCACCCTTCCTTCAGGGCACTGCCCCAGCAGTGATGAAGGCCACTGACTGGGTCCATACCAGGACCTGATACTGACGACACGCTCTTGGCCAAGTGATTGACCCTCTCTGAGTCCTAGTGTTCTTATATGAAAAACAGGTGTTACTTGTATGTGCGCAGGGTTGATGAGAGATCTAATAAGTAGAGGCCATGGGTCCCAGCACACAGCATGCATCCCAATGTCATGGCCGCTATTTCACCGATCTTGTTGTTGACTCACCTGCAGTGAGGGCAGCCAGAAGAGGGGTGAGGGTCACCAAGTGCCCAGGCTGCAGCATGCTGCAGCATCGAACGGGAACGGCTGGGCCAGGGAATGTGCTGAACCCTTGTCCTGTCCAGGCTGGAGCTTGTAACTCACGCTGCTGTAACCAGACCCTCTGCAGCTGCTTGGACCACCCCCACCATCGTCCCCTGGGAAACACAGACTCCCTGGAAGCATCAGGTGAAGACAGGCGGGACGTGCCCTCTGTCCAGCTCTCCCGCCCTCTTCTTCCAGGTGGCAGTGAGAAGAGCCAGATTCCCAGGCTCTGATGCCCTCGGCAGACTTACTAGCTTTGTGACACTGGAATGTCTTCTTCTTCGGTCTCAGTTTCCATCTGCAAAACGGGGGTGACAAGAGTACCTATCCCCCAGGAATGCAGTAGGGCTAAGGAGACTCAAGGCATCCTCAGAGCAGTGCCTGTATTTGTTGAGCATTCACTGTTCCCTGGCAGTATACAAGGGGCAGAGAAATGTAAATGCTGACTCATGTTCCCAGGGCTTCTATTAAAGGCTATGGGATACCCTGACCGGTGTGGCTCAGTTGGTTGGGTGCTGTCCTGCAAACCAAAAGATTGCAGTTTAATTCCTGGTCAAGGCACATGCTCAGGTTGTGGGTTTGACTCCTGCTCAGGGAGCGTATGATGAGAGGCAACTGATCGATGTTACTCTCTGACATCAATGTTTCTCTCCCTCTTTTTCTCCCTCCCTTCCCCTTTCTCTAAAAATAAATAAACAAAACCTTTTTTAAAATATATAAATCTAAAGCGGGGGGTGTGTGTGAGGGGGTGTGCAGGGCAGAGGGGAATAAAGGGGGGAAATGGGTCAACTGTAATAGTATAATCAATAAAATACATTTAAAAAATAAAGATAAATAAAGGCTATGGGACTAGCCCACAGGAAGCTATCACAAACACGATTATTATAAACCAGTGAGCATCCTGCGGCCCCACCACGAGCCAGGGTTCATTCACTTTTCTCAGGAACCCTGCCAGTCAGTGGAATCTCTGTGGCTGCGGTGGGAACAGTGACTTGCTGGAGGCAGCCCACTCCAGAAACCTGTGCCGCACAGTGCCTTCCTTTCAAGGAGTGCAGTATGGAAAGGGGGGAAAGAGTAACTTTCCAGTGGAGGAACCTGGCAGCAAACGGTTTAGCAGGTGACCAAGTTCACTATAAACAATGATAAATTATGTTGGTAGTATGTACTCTTGCAGTGATGATATGAAGATGACTTTATCCCTGTGGTTTTCCTCTCAAAAACCCATCGCCCCAGTCTATTCATGAGAAAAGCATCTGATAAATTCTAATAGGATGGCATTCTACAAGATACCTGACCAGTTTTCCTCAAAACTGTCAAGGTCATCAAAAACAAGTAGAGTCTGAGAAACTGTAACAGCCAAGAAGTGCCTAAGGAGAAATGATGACTACTGTAATTTGGGATCCTGGACCAGAAAGGACATTAGATAAAAACTAAGGAAATCTAGGGACTATAGTCCATATCAACAATTAATATTTGTTCATTAATTGTAACAATGTATCATAATGTAAGGCTTGTAATAGGGGAAACTCTGTAGTGTATGTGTGTTGGTGGGCTACATGGTAGTATTATCTCTATTATCTATTCAATTTTTCTGTGACTCTAAGACTGTCTTAAAAAGTCTAAAAATAGATACAGACAGATAGCAATGTATTGTAACTTCTTGAACAGGAAAAATGCATAAATTTATACTGATAGTAAAGAAACAAATAAGGAAGAGTCTTTTTTAAAATATTTCACTTACTTATTTTTAGAGAGAGGGGAAGGGAGGAAGAGGAGAGAAACATCAATGTATGGTTGTGTCCCACATGCCCCCCTACTGAGGACCTGGCCCGCAACCCAGGCCTGTGCCCTGACTGGAAATCAAACCACCGACCCTTTGGTTCACAGGCCAGTGCTCAATCCACTGAGCCTCACCAGTCAGGGCCAGGAAGAGTCTTTTATTTACAGCAGTATCAGGACTAATAAATGTGAAGGGCTTGAATGAGTTAGAAAAAAAATCAACATTTTGTAACCAACCTGGTAAATATCATAGGTTGCAGAAAGAATCATCTATGGAGGCTGAAGGATCAAGATAAATGTTTTGTGCCCTGGCTGGTGTAGCTCAGTGGATTGAGCGCGGGCCTGCGAGCCAAACGATCGCAGTTCGAATCCCAGTCAGGGCACATGCCTGGGTTGCAGGCCAGGTCCCAGTGGGGGACGCACGAGAGGCAGCCATACATTGATATTTCTCTCCCTCTCTCCTTCCCTTCCCCTCTAAAGATAAATAAATAAAATAAAAATAACTGTTTAAAAAAATAGATAAATGTTTTGTCTCAAAGTAACCCCTCGCAGAATGCTCATTAGTTCCAAGGAGGAACATATACAGTGGAGAAAGTAGATAACACCTTGGTCAGGTGATAAAAATTAATAGCACCTTATAGTGGAGAGATATCTTGTGCCTCCAGATGTAATATCCTGAGAAGGACACACTTCATTTATGTGGTTGTTTTGAGAGAGGTCGCATAACTTGAATCTAATTAGGAGGAAACACATGCCAATGTCAGAATTTGTATTTGAGGAAGATTCTTTGTAAGGGAATGCGTTGCTTTGCTGAGCTCTCTTAGTCACAGGGCTGTTAAATAATCAAATGCAAACATTAGGTACTGTGATTTTAACTATTACATTTATAAATTAAAATACTACATCAACAAAGATTTATTTAACTATGAAGAAATTAGCAGTTTCCCTAGCAGGGACAAGAAAGAATGTGGAGCAGGAAACAGGTCTAGGGAGAAGGTACCCTAAGCTGAGCATTGCTTGTTGTTCTGTTCATACTTTTTTTCCTTTTAAAAAATTATGTATTTTTATTGATTGACTTTAGACAGAGAAGAGAGGAGAGGGAGAGGGGGGAAGGGAGAGGGAGAGTGGGGAAGGGAGAGAGAGAAGGGAGGGAGGGAGGGAGAGAGAGAACTTGTTCCTTCTCTTGTATGTGCCTTCATTGGTTGATTCTTATATATGCCCTGACCAGGAATGAGACAGGACGGTAAGAAACTAGAAAAATTCCTTGGCAAGTGGAACAGGGAAACTAAGATAGTTAAACAAAAATGACCAGATGCAAAAGGTCACCACCCTAAAGATAACATCTAGGTCTCAGTTGTATTTCAGCTCCAGGCCCAGAAAAGCAACAAAACCAGGTGGGCAACGCTAGATCAGCTTTCATGACTAACTCCCCCTGTCCTGGCACTGACCAATCAGTAGAGACCACAACCCTGAAAGGCCACACTGGAAAACTGATGATTATTCTGCTGAGACCTTCCCCTGAAACCTCCCCTGTGATTCCCACCCACGAGAGAGGTAAAAGCCTCAAGGACAAAGGACCCAGGGCATGTGCTCTCCCTCTGGAAGCAGCCAGCCCCATTCCCTTTCTTTCTCTTCCCCCACTTTTCCACACAGGCATGTGTCTCCTGAAGTCTAAGGCAATGGGCAATGGGCAGCTGGCAGTACGTCCCAGGCTAATCCCATGAACCTGTCCCCAAAGACCCCTTTTCTCCAACTTTCCAGTGAGCTGAGGCAGCCCAGCCTAAGTTCTCTTGTTGCTTCTTCTATGCTAAGCTCTTCCTTGTTTTAACTATCCCCAGCTTTTTAAATAAATGAATCGTCATTGTCACCTGGATTGTGTTGAAATCTTTCCACATGAAGTCAAGAACCCACACACTACAGGATGGCCCTAAGCAGACCCACTGAGGACCAGGCCAGGCCTGGCCTCCAGTCAGATAACACTAGAACCTGCAACCTTGGCTTATCTGAGTGATGTTCTGACTAAATAAGCTACCTTCTGCCAGGACCATATTTATTTCTAATTTAACCAACATTTACCCAGCCCTTATTTTTACTAGGCACTGTTCTAAGCGGCTTTTACATACTGACTTTTTAATGGAAAAGCTCTCAATAAAATAATAAAATAAAATAAAATAAAATGTAGATTTTAAAAAAAAGCTCAGCAATTGGTCTTTATCTCCTAAAACAACACACAGATATGACACGATTTTCTCACAAGCATTTTTTATCTGTTAAGGCTCTGCTGCAGCAATCCTGTCCTTCGGTGGAAGAACACGACCCTACAATTATTGAGTTTTTTCAGTTTGCTTATTTGTTTTGTAAAAATGTAGGCAGCCCTACTTTGCAATTATCACACGTTGAGATCCATTTGAAAAACCTGATTCTTTGTTAAAAAGCCTTAAAACCTTAAATGCACTGAAAGCAGTTTATATACGTTTTGGAGATGCAGGCACTCACATTCTCCTTTCCTTTAGGGGTGAACCCCACAGCACGACACTGTCTTTTTTTTTTTTTTTCCTTGCCGAAATTGGAGTTTCTAAACAACATCCCCACTCCACTTCTGGGATCCAGCTCCGGGTTAAGATTATTGTCAAGTCTGCGCGACTATGACGCAGTGGATTCTGGGAGATCAGTCGCCGTCTGCAAAGACGAGCAGACAAGTGTGGCGCCAGACTTCAATTCCCACAATGCCCAGAGAGCGAGCGAGAGTCCGCGACTTCTTCCGGGTTACTGTGACATGGCCGCCATTTTGTGCGCTGAGGTGTGGCTTGTCGCTGGGGTCCTTAGGATTGGCCTTTCAGTCTCTCCAAGTCTCTGTTTTGGGGTCGTGTTTCCTCGTTTCAGCGACTCAGGGGACCGTGTCACTCCAGAAGACGGTATTATTGAGAAGTGAAGGTCAATGCGGAGCTGCGAATAAGGTGAGTAAACACCTCATTTCAAGTGTGTGTGTCGGGAGGAGTGGTGGTGACGTTTTCGATTTTTCCCTTCTTCCGTCTGCGAAGGGTATACTTGCCAGCACTTGGTCGGACCCTTCTGATACCTATAAATGTATTCTTGTCAGAATCCGAACCTGTTTCCATTGAGACAGGGGAAGCGATGACGCATTTTTGCCCTGGCCGTGGGTCGCAGGTTGTGCGCAGACGGCGCTCGGTTACCCCCACCCCACCCCACCGTTTTCTTGGGGCTTTTCTGACGTTTCTATTGTGGAAACGAGAAGCCGAGAGGTAGCCGAGTTGAAGTTGTTTCCTGGAGTTCGGCATTCTTTACAGTTATGTTTTCCTTGAGCCTCTGACCTATCGATACCGTGCTCTGTATGCCTTGTTGCCCCTTCCTTTTTCTTTAAGATTTACTGACCATCTAGAAAAGAGGAGCGCTCTGGTCTTGGGGAGTTGCCAGAAGTTCTCTAAACAAATGACATATTTGCGTTATTTCTGGTGCAGCCGAAGTACTTTTTTTCTTTTAAATGAATGCAGTACACCTGTTTGGAAACCACTTGTACACTACTAGCAGGAATGGAGCCCACAAAGACTGGCATTTCCGTTAACCTGGCGTTTGATAGCTCCGGAAATGTGTTTGTCTGAGGTTGGGGACCCGGACTCATTAACTCCTAAGTACATAGTGGTTTTCAATAGAAGACGTTTGTTTATGAAGCAATTTATTGCAGCCAGTTTGGATTTGTGTCAGTTTGGTTTGCAGATTATTCTCCTTAGTACACAGTTGTGTATCTATAGCATCAAAATATATATTATTGATTCAGAAAGCTTCCCAAACTTAATAAGCCTTTTAGGTTCTCTAAATTAAAAAATGCATCAGTTAGATTAAAGGTGAGGTGTATCTTTAAAAAGAAAACATTTATTTAGTGAGAGCCCTTTCAAGTTATTACATTATAGCAAAAATAGTAAGTGGCTATAAAATTACAGTTTTGTATTTTACTAAGATTTCCCAAAATCTTTATATTTTTGGGAACATGTTACCATTTACTGTCACAAATTTAAATGTCTTTCAATTTTCTTGTTCCTGAGAAACTTTTGTTTAGACTTTAAAAAATATTGGCTATTAAATGTGTGATTTATGTGCTCCTCAGATGCCTCATGGTGAAATTGAAGCTAAATCCTTGGGACATGGGGAAGACCTAACAAGTGAACCATGCTACAAAAAACTGAAGTCAACTGAAGAGTCTTTTATTTTCCCCTGTCATGGTGTTTCTGATTTTCACAGAGTACAAGAGAAAACTGGAAATGATTGGGTCCCAGTGACCATTATCGATGTCAGAGGATGTAGTTCTCCTCAGGAAGACAAAACCAAAACTACAGATTTGCTGAAACCAGTGCGTGATAAGATGCTTAGTAATAGACAAACTGTTACTGAGTCTATTAATTCCCAAGTTTTACAGGCTACAAGTTCTCCGTCGGTATCCACAGATGATGAGATATATAGCACAAGTAAAGCATTTATAGGACCCATTTACAAACCCCCTGAGAAAAAGAAATGTAATGAAAGGAGGAAGCAAGTAGACAGTATCAAGGGTATAGATGGTGACGGGGGACAAGATGAGAAACAAAAATTTAACTGGAAAAAATCAGAGATTGATAATGAATTATTCCAGTTTTACAAAGAAATTGAAGAGCTTGAAAATGAAAAAGATGATTCGGAAGGCAGTTGTAAGGAACCCAGACTCTCTGAGGAACAATTTATTTCATATGACCAGGGACATAATAATGATCTGATGAAATACGCAGAAGAAAAGAAAAGAGATCTTAGTAGTGCTCTTCAGTTGCATTGTGGTTATCAACAGGACGTGGGGAATGAGCCAGGCAGATATCCTTGTCATGGACAAGTAATACCTACATTTTGTGACGTGTCCTTTACTTCCTTCAGGCATGAATGGCAATCAGTGCCTTCTTTTATAATACCCAGATGTCCTCCTTTTCCCAGTTCTAACTATCATTTAAATATTCAAAGATTCAGTGCTCCACCAAGTCCACCATCAAATATTTTCCATTTCCAAGATGGCTCTCAGATTCAAAAAGGAGGTTATGTGAATAACTGTCACGGTAATTGGAATTGTTTGACTTTTGATCAGAACAATGAATATACTGACTTTAGAGAAAATATCCATAGAGATCTTCCCTTTGGAAATGGCTACACTGTACAAGATGCATATGTGAGTGGTGGTTGCTGTGAACCTAGTGAAGGATGCTGGAAAGGTCCTATAGACAAGCATAATAGTCCAGACAGGTTTATGTACCAGCAGTTTCAAGAGGAGAAGTTAGGTAAATTGCAGAAGTTACTTATTCTTTTAAGAGGCTTGCCTGGTTCTGGGAAAACAACATTATCGCGGTAAGTAAAGGATACCAGGTGAATACTTGGTAATTCATTACTTGAAAATCACAAGTGATTAGTAGTAATCAATGACAACTGCATTCCTGTTTCTAGTAGAAAATGTTTGTTGAGTATGAGAGTAGCATCTGATGTTTTCTGATAGAGGAAGGGCGAATTGGCATCTGTATTAGGAATTTGCTTAGGCCTTTAAATAGATATACTGTATAATTATGACAGTGGTGAAAGCAAATGCTATTTGAGAGCTGCCCTGGCCTTCAGTTTTTAAGCCAAAAGTTTAAGAAGAGTTGGGCTTTGACTTAGTTATTTCATTTTATGACAATGGACACATTTTGTTGTCTAATGAGTAATACTTGAGAAGCAAATGAGATAACGCAAGGAGAAGAATTTTGAGTGTGTTTTAAGCATTTTACCCTGTTTATACCATTGACTGGCAGAGGGAACCGTTTTTTGGTTTCTTAAGTTTGAGTGAGTAATATACAGGGGTGGGTGAAATTAGGTTTACAGTTGTTCATATGTAAAATAATACAGTAAATAACTCAATAAACTGTTTTGTGTAACTGTAAACCTATTTTTAACCGCTCTTGTATGAATTAAAAAGGAGTTAGAGCTTGTGATGTTTTATCTAAGACACAATATATCAAATTCATGTTTTTGTTTACAGTTTTTAAAAGGAATATCATGTACTTAAGTACATTCGTACAGTTGTGAAAAATAGCATGAAGAAGGACAACACAAATTCTTTGCTGTTTATTTAGGATGATTGAAGGATAAGGAGAAAAGGAAAATTTATGTGGTATCTTTGAGAATAAAAAATTCTAAGGAACCATTTCATAAATATTTTATGTTTACTTGTAAGACAACGTAAACAGTCTAACAAAAGTTGCTTTAAAAGCAAGAAATGAGACATATTATATTTATGATACAGACATTCCAAGTAGACTGTAAGCTGTGATCATTGTACATTAAGTTTAGATCTTTGCATTTTGATTCCTCTCACTTTAGTGAAGATTTTATTTTGTAAAGATGAAATTTCAGCTCTTTAAAGAATAGAAATTAAGATGAAATCACAAACCTGGGCAATCTTCTAGATTTAGAATATAGTATCAGAAAAGCATTGGTTGAAATTTGGAAATTTGTTCAAGGGATCTTGCTAGGGACAGCTGACTAAATTTTAGAATAAACATAAAGGAAAAAAGATTAGGTTTGGGACAACATATTAGAGTATGTTGAAACTGAAGGTGAATAAAGTAGTGATAATTCAGTATAATTTCAGGGAGATAGCTATAGTGCGAGACGATAGAAGTGATAGTATGTAATATGTATTTATTTGAGGGATTAAGTATAAAAGAATAGAAGCTGTAGTTGCATTTACCATTTGTATCACAATTTACAAGAGTACTGTCACATATATAAAATCTTGTGGTATGGGTGGTATTCTTTTCATTTTATAGAAGCTGAAGAGAATAAATTCAGTTCATTCTCTTTATAATAAGAGAATAGTAAGTTTAAGGGACTTGGGAGAATTTCTTAAAGCCGGTAAAAAGAACAAACTAGGGATATAAATGAGTGTGTTTCTTCCCTGCTCCTTCACTTTAGTGTCTAATACGTGAGTAGCCGTGTGTGTGACTCTTGACTTGGAGGAGCTTGGTTAAAGAAGCAGGAGTATCACTGTAGGTCAACAATGTTTGAATGAAGTAGGTTTCTTTGGGATTGGATATAAAGCCATATACTCTCTGGTAAGGAATGTCTTCACATAGGAGTTAGCTTTCAAAATGAGCGTTGAAGAAAGAAAGGAGCAAAGATTTGGTAGATCAGTGTTGAGCTGATGTGGGGTACTAAATTAAAAGTATTGTTTCATATCAATATATAGTAATAAGTGGGTTAGATAAAGTTCAGATTCTTTGGGGTATTAGTCAAGCCCCCTTCTTCCTTTAGTCTTTACCCATCTCTCCATTTTTAGATCTGTCTGCATTTGGACTGGTACCTGCCTTCCACTATAGGAGACATAATACTTGTCCATTCTTTGTTCTCAGGACTTTGCTTATTCAGAGATTCTCTTAAATGCCTCCACTTTTCAAGGTTTTGGCTTGTATCAGCCCTCAGTAACCCTTCTGAACTCAGTATTTGCCTTTAGCCTTCTTTGCCTTTAGCGTAAGCTGCACAATTCCTTACCTTTCTCTTTGTTGAAAATTTACCTAAGACACTTGGTTGAAGTGGCTGAGGCTTAATTATTTATTCACAGCTTGGCTAATACATTTTAATAAAATCAGTCTCAGATTAAATTCTAACACAAGTACAGACTTTAAACATTTATGAGTAAGCTAGTGCAAAATAATACACACAACCTTTGTAGGTATTATAAAGTGCAAACTGAAAGCACTTTGATGAAAGGTTCATTTGAGGCAATTTCAACAATATTCTAGAGGTAGAATTTTGTCACCATTATAATTGGCAACAGCCAAACAGAATCCTATGACTCAGTGGATAGACACAGCCATTTAGGGATCAGGCGTTGAGTATCATTCCCAGGAGTGGGGCTATAGATTTTGTTAGCTTCTTATCCTCTGTTCATGCAAGGAAGAGGGTTGATTCTAAAATATTTTCGTTAACCAACATTTTTAATACTCTACTGACTTTACCAGTGACAGAGTGTGTATTCTTATAAAAAAGCCACTAATTTCATTATTATATTAGCAAAATGTCTGAAGTGATCAGAGATAAAAGGATAGGTGAAGCACTTGTCAGAGAGGAGGGAAGATGCTACACTGCTGAAGATGAAAGACAGGACTGTGATCCAAGATATTTAAGGTGAAACTTTAGAAACTGGAAAGGACAGGGAAACAGATTCTCCTTTAGGGCCTCCAGGAGGAATGCCAGCCTACTACACTTTTATTTTAGCCCAGTGAAACTGATTTTGGAT
The DNA here is from genome assembly GCA_004027735.1 of Carollia perspicillata. Taxonomy (NCBI): domain Eukaryota; kingdom Metazoa; phylum Chordata; class Mammalia; order Chiroptera; family Phyllostomidae; genus Carollia; species Carollia perspicillata. Next base: position 16,341 of record PVKM010005230.1, read on the forward strand.
GTCTAACCTTCAGAACTGTAAGATAATAAATCAGTATTGTTTTAAGGCACTAAAGTATGTGGTGATTTGTTACAGCAGTGTGGGAAACTACTACAATTTATCATAGTTTAAAGACAGATGGGAAGAGATTTTTTCCCCTTCCTCCTTTTGGGGGAGATCTTGGTTGAAACTCCAGAGAAACCTGGTTTCTGGTTTAAACTCCAGAGAAAAAAAGATTTACCTTTCCTTATGTAGGTCTCTGTTTTTCATTCACAGAGTGTGCAGAATAAAGTGCCCACATAAAGGGGTTTGGGGCTAGAGGTAAGCAGGGCCACGCAGTACATAAGGAGGTAAAGAGTTTGTGAAGTGTCAGATTTTTCTGGGAAAATCACTTCTATTTTTAAATGCATGTGGTTGTATTTAAGAAAATGATGTACAGTTCTTAGAAATTTCAGAAATAAACCATGAAAATTAGCTATCATAGTAGGCCATTTTGGGGAATACGGTTCCCAAAACAGGATTTAAAGAACAGGATTTTCCTTAAGTGAAAAAGTATAAGCATATAGTGCATTAATGACCTTGTGGCTGTGTAACAAATTACCCTAAAAGTGAGTTGTTAAAAGCAACAGACATTGCTTCACAGTTTCTGAAAAGACAGGAATCTGAGTGTCTCTGGTTAAAGGTTTCTTTTTTTAATTATTATTTTATTTTATTTATTTATTATTTTTTAAAATTTTAACTGTTGTTCAAGTACAGTTTTCTGCCTTTTTTACTAAAGATGTTGCATAGGGCTGTGTTCTGGTCTGAAGGCTTGTCTTGGGGGAGGATCTGCTTGGAAGGTCTCTCGTGAGGTTATTGACAAGACTCAGTTGTGAACTTTTGGACTGAGGGGCTCAGTTCCTTGCTGGCAGCAGGCTGGAGATTCCCTCAGTTCTTCATTACTTGGACCCCTTTCCATTCATAGTTTGACAAGAGAAAGCAAGCTAGCCCTGAGCCCAAGACAGAAAGCTACTTTTTAAAGTAACCTAAGCTCAGAAGCAGCATTTCATTATCTCTTCCATATTGTTAGAAGCTCTAGTCACTGACTGAAACCCACACCCAAGTAGAACATTATACAAGGGTGTTAGTAGTACCAGGAGTCAGGGATCATTGTGGACCAAATGGTTTTGGCTCTCTCATCACTGTTTGTTTAACTCTGGTGGCCTGATTTCTGAATTATTTTCTTTTCTGATTTGTTTAATATCAGATTACCGAGGTGGTTGTGAGAATTAAATAAAGTCATAAATACTTACAAAATGCTCGGCACATAGTAGATTCTCAAAAAGACAGCAGTTTTGAAAAGATGCAAACCAAGCAGCCATTGGGCCCACATCTGATTTTTTTTATTAGATACTTGATTTTTCAGAGTTCTAAATTTTGACATTCTGAGTATCTGTTTTAGTATCTAACTTGTAGGAATTCTGACAGGGACCTGGCTGTGTGGCTGAGTCGGTTGGAGCATTGTTCCCATGTACCAAAAGGGTTGCAGTTTCTGTTCCCAGTCAGGGCACATACCTAGGTTTGATCCCTGGTCAGGGCAAGCACAGGAGGCAACAGATTGATGTCTGTCTGTCTGTCTGTCTGTCTCTTTCTCTCTTCCCCCTCCCTCTTTCTCCCTCCTTCTCTCCCTCTCCTCTCCCTTCCTTCCTCTCTCTCTAAAATCAATAAACATATCCTCTGGAGAGGGTGAAAAAAAAAGAATTCTGATAGAATCTATAAGAATGTTGAAAAAAATACTAACATTCTTAAAATATTTTTTGTTCAGATGGTTAATATGACATCAGATATATTCAGATTGATACAGGCATTTTAAATATAAATCTCCCAAATAAACCTTCATAATTTGAGATAATTCAGAGAATTTTCAAAGGATGCATAAGCAGTCTATGCTGTCTGGGAAGAAAAAGGCCCTCTAAGCTAAAATTATTTGATATAATTATGATTTATAGATTTAAGATGTTCTTTATAAAAATTTATTCATGTTTGATGTTGACTTGGTCTAATGATGTAAATTAATTTACTGTCCACCCACCCATCCCTTTTTTTTAATTTGGGGGAGGTTAAGACATTTCTTGAGCACAACAGCCACTTCACTCTTGTAGTATGGTATTATTAATATTTGAAAAGTCATCTGCTAATCAAATAATAGAAAATAACTGAATCTGGGAGAGGTGGTATCAGTCTTCTGGCACTGTTAAATATAATTAGGTATTGTATGGTTTCTCAAAATCTTTTTAGAAGATCGAGTTCTGGTTTGGAATGCTAATATTGTAGCATTTTATATTCTAGGCTATCTTTATAAGCAAATAAGGTGCCAAATACATTAGATGGAAATATTTTGGGAAAACTATGGCTTCTTAAAAAACATACAAAACCAACTTCCCAAACAAATTTAAACCGTTTACTTTCATTTGGTTTGTTTGAAGTAATTTGAACTGTAATTCTGAGTGAAAATATTTGAAATTTTTTATTTCAGTGTATGCAATTCTATTTTTATTATAAATATATATGATTTTATTATACACTGAAAACAGGAGAGAGATGATATGTTTGTGGTGATAGTTGAAATCCTTTTGTTACTTTCTAATTAGGAAGTACATATTCTTGAAACATCCCAATATAATATTCTTTTACTTTCAATCCCTTCTAACACCTTCTGCTCCCCTCTACCTCTCAGAATTCTAATTATAGAACTATATCCATTTGCCTAGTGATTGAGCAGGAGGATAAAAATAACAAAATACTTTTGTTATTGTTGGATGCAAATCATTCTTTTACCTTTGTTTTCCCTTTCTCAGCATACCCAATCTTTTTCATGAGTCACTAGTTATGGGAATTCTCTGACACTAGAATGCTTATTCATCTCACTGCTTAGACATTTAAGATGATTATATTTTGAGAACAAATCTTGATTGCCATTGACTTTTTCCAAGAGTGTGTTCTTTATTTAGTGTTGTTATTTCATTTAGTAATCTAATCTCAAAAATCTAAAGTTTGAGTATACTGTGGAAGATCACAGGTTGATTCACAGTCTTGAGCTTCAGGCTATTTCTGGCTCCTGCTTGCTGCTTTTATGTTTGTGCTTCATGGAAATGGGTTTATCAAAGCTGTCTTGGATTAAATACAGTCTTCCCACAGATGAATTGCTTGCGTAGTCTTATTTGCCTTTTAGGTTACCTGCTACACTAAATTTAGGCAATTTTAGACACTCAATACACATTCACCTAAGTTAAAACATGGACAAGTGGTTGACATAATTTTGTGATGGGTTGAAAGACTTTTTAAAGTTTTAATCTACGTGTTGCTTTAAAAAAGTTTTTGATACTGGTTATGTAACTATGTAGATTTAAGTGTGAATTGAATTCGAGATCTGAAAACTTAAACATTTTAAGATTCAGCTCCTCTGCTATTCTATTTGCAGTATACTTACAGGTATGTACCCAAAATTCATAATAAACTTTCCTGCGTGGCTTATTTCTGATGGCTATAGATTTTATAAATGGCACTTTATGGTTTTTTTTTATTAACAGAATTCTGCTTGGTCAAAGTCGTGATGGCATTGTGTTCAGCACTGATGACTATTTTCACCATCAAGATGGGTACAGGTATAATGTTAATCAGCTTGGTGATGCCCATGACTGGAACCAGAACAGAGGTTTGTTTTGGGCCAAGTCTCCCGGTATAGAATATTTGAGTAGGAGTCAGAGAACCTGGGTTTTTATTCTCAACTTGACTTTTATCAGCTGAATGACTTTCACAAATTGTTTGAACAGCTTTGAGACCCAATTTTTTCTCCTATTAGAAACAGTGATACTTGCAAGGTTGTTGTGAAAATCAGAGAATTTAGATAGAATATTTTGTAGCGTACCAATACAAACTGGTAAAGTAGAGGGGTGGGATATTTTGGTAGGCTTTCTATTTCTTGAATAAATTCAAAGAACCCTGATGCTATAGTTATGTATTCCCAAAAGTTGTTTTTCTAAGAGTAAAGCTAATGTTTTCTAAAACTCAATATAATGCTTTGTGGATATTAAAAGTTTTCTTTATTGATACTACTCTATGAAAACTTGGTTGAATACATTTTTTAGAGGCACATAGGTCACTTTCCTTGCACCTTGGAATAGTGAGTCTTATTCTTGGCTGCACATTTGAATTGTTTAGGCACCTTTTTTGAAAACCTGTGTCTGAGTCAGCTTCAGAGATTCTGATTTAGTTGGTCTAGAGTGGATCTAAGCATTGGTATTTTTTCTAAAGTTATCCAGATATTCACATGTTGCAGTCAGATTGAAAACTTGATCTAGAACTATGTAAATAAGTGCACATAGTGTAAGTGAATTTCTTTTTTAATAGATGAAGAATGCACTATAATTCAACAAATTGATTTATTAAAGAAAAAAATTAAACCTGGAGTTGAGAGATTACAATGAATCCCATATACCCATCACTTAGAATTGTCAGTTACCAAGAGTTTGCTGATAGGCTTTTTATTCTTTTTGTTTTCACTCCTCTCCTTTTCTAATTACCAAAGTATTTTAAAACAATTCTAGATATTATACTATAGGCATTTCAAATTAACCACCTTCTTACTTAGTATGTTCTTTAACTGTAGTGCCATCATCACACCAAAAAAAAAAAGAAAGAAAGAAATTCCTTGACATCATGTAATACTGTCTGTAATTGAATTTCCCCAGTCATTTTAACTGTTTCTTTACAGTTATTTTGTTTGAATCAGGATCCAGACAAGGTCCTTACAGTACATTTAGTTTTATATTTCTTTTAATTATTAATCTGTTGCACTTTCCCCTCTTTCACCCTCATATCATTAACTTGTTGAAGAAACTTAGTTGTTTTTCCTGTAGAATATCCCATATCCTGTAGTTCTCTATTTGCTTCCTTGTATCAACATAAGAAATGTTCAAACCTGTTAAGACTTTTTATGAGTTCAGTTAAGCCAAACTGACTACAATTACTGGAAAGTAAAATCTCAAGGAATTGAGAAAATGCTCCGGAAAATGGCAGTTTTACCACTTATTTTACATCAGAATCAAAGGGCAAGATGTAAGAGGGTTACATGAAATTTATTGGTAATAGGTTAGGGAGGTGGTAGAAAGCAAAGGAAGGAGATACCTGAGATTACATAAAAAGTAAATTTTATAGATACTTTTTTTACATTGGTGAGATAGATAGTTAACAGTTAATATTTACAGCAGGTAAAGATGGAATGCAGGGGAACGAGATAACTGTGTCTTGTGCTCTGGTGGGAGGTTGTGCCTGAGGGGTCAGGGGAAAGAGGGGTTTACTCTTGATTCCAAGGGCATGTTATTGTAGATGGAAAAAGCAATAGTTATGCTCAGTTAAGGTAAAGATCGACCTTCTCAAGGAAGATACTGACCTAAGATATGACTGGCCACCGTGACTCGCTTTTTGTTAGGAGGTTTTAATTTCAGACCATCTTATATGGTTACTTTGAGTCTCTGAGTTTGTAAGGCCTTCATGCAGGCCTCCCTTGAGCTTGTCAGGTTTAGTATGTGGGCCCCCTTTTGTCCACATTCGTGGTAACCATTTAACTCTTTCTCCTGTATTGACTTAAATGGAAGTTACCAGTAACTCTAGATTGGAGTATTCATTAGGTTCTATTTTTTTGCAGGGGGTAAGGAGAATCTGGCTATCTCATTTTTAATGATGCTGAAAATGATCAGTCATTTCTGGAATGAGAACATCCTCTCATCTAGAACTAGTAACTAGCATCACCCTAAAGTGTACAGTATGTACAGGAAAAACAGGATCAATGCTTTTCTTTTTAATTGTCATTTTTCAGAATAAGATATTTCAGGGAGAATATTTTTTAGTAAAAATTTCACTCTATTATAGTCTATGGTTTCACAGGCAAGGTTAAATGTCAGATAAGTTTGTCTATAATGCTACTTTTAGTATTGGTTCAGTGACATTCTAGGATTTCTCCAAATGTATTGGAGGAAGCATAAAAATCTCAAAAAATGAATTTTTTTGATTTTTAAAAAATGCCATAGGACGTTATTGCCAAAATAATGTTGATGTTACAGTTCCAAAAAAATGTTTCATGTTATGGGCCTAATGTTAGCGGAGTAAGAGTAGATAAGTGGAATGAACAAAGGTACTGGGCAGAGTTAGTATTCCTTTGGTGGACTGGGAAGCTTGTTTATGTGGGACAGTTTTTCTCTTTGGAAAACTAGTCCAGAGTTTTCATTAAAAGGTTCATGCCATGTAAATTATACTGCAAAACAATGGTTTCTGGATAAACTACTGGTTTTATTAGTATAAAAAATATGGGCTTTTAAAAAAGTAATATTTACCTATTTTGAGTAATGATAACTAGTAATTATTAGACATTTTGAAATTAAAGTATGACTTTATTTAGGGCAGAATTGCTCTCTTTTCAACAAATATTTACTGCATACTTTAAATGCTGGCCACCATTCTGGGAATATCTGTCTGCCTCATTTTTTAATTAGAAGAATGTACCATATTTTGCCATGTATAATGTGCACTTTTTTTGCCCATATTTTTGATGGAAAAATAAGGATGCACATTATACATGAGTAGTACCAATTCCATATCTCTCTAAATGTTTTTTAATTCTTTTATTTATGCTTATGCATTAAAAGTGTAACTCTAGAAAGCAGTAATGATATCTGTATGCAAAATAATACCTTGGAATATGATAATCAGCTTTGTAATACCAAATTTCTTGTACCTTGTATCTATTCTTGTGTTTTGTAATTATTTGTTAGATAAAATTTCTTGTGCCATAATATGTTCAAAAATAAATGCTAGAATTCCTTTATATTACAAAAAACATACCTAAATATAAATAAGTAAATAATTGGATTAAAAAAATTAAAATGAAAGTTTTTCTTACTGAAAGTTTAGGCCAAAAATGTGGGTATGTATTATACACAGAAAAATATGGTAAATTCATTTTAGACTGCTTTAAATTGAAAATGTCTCCAAGGTGTCATTATTCTCCTTCTTAGAACACAGTGGTTAATCTAAGAAAATGACACTCATTATTCGTATATTTGACCATTGTTTCCTTAGGAGCTCTGTTCTCTTTGAGTGCTCTGGAATGTGGTATTTAATGATGATGATTCAGGAAAGAGGATGATCTCCCCATTATTTGGTTGATAAACTCTTCATTTGGAATGCCACTCCTAGGAAGTGTAGGCCTGTCAGACATTAGGAGAATTACTTTACTATGTTTTTTTAAAAATGGAAGACTTTATCATTTTATGATTGAGGATAGAGCAGTGGGAAAAGGATAGCATCTTGGTGACCTGTTTATGACCCAAATTCTAAATTTCTTTTGGTATTGAGAGACATCCTCCAAATATGCACTCAGCCATAGTCATTACTCCTTAGCTAACTAACCTTTACAATTCTGTTTGCCCTGGACCGCTATATAAATGTTTTCATTATGTAGAACTTACTGGTTTGAATTCTAAATCCCAAGAAAACTTCCATATCATTGCATTTTACCTCAGCATTTTCAGTTTTATTTGGGTCCTTAATTATATTTTTGTCTGTTTACACTTAAGGTGTACACAGTCCTGTCATCACAGTGGCTCACTGTGGCAGTGATTCTTACCTCATGAGGGAAGATACGGTATTAGGATGGGAGATAGAGTTTTTAAAAGTTCCATTCTCAGTTTAAGAGACATAGTCCTGAGAAATAATGAGCTTTGATGAGTAAAGTAATCTTGGTTGTAGGTTCATGCTTTTCTTTTTAAAAGTTTTTATTGCAGTAGTCCCAATTTTTCCCTCTTTGTCTCCCTTTTCGTGCAGTATCCTCCACTCCCTCAGGCAGTCCCCATACCTTGTCCATGGGTCATATGTATATGTTCTGTGGCTGCTCCATTTCCTATACTGTACTTTACATCAACATGGCTGTTCTGTAACTACCAATTTGTACTTCTTAGTCCCCTCACCCCTTTACCCATTCCACCAAATCCCTCTCCCATCCGGCAACCATCAGAACACTCTCCGAATCCATGATTTTATCTCTGTTCTTGTTTGCTTAGTTTGTTTTTTAGATTCAGTTGTTGGTAGATATATATTTATTGCCATTTTATGGTTCATACTTTTGATTTTCTTTTTCTTAAATAAATCCCATTAACATTTCATAAAATAATGCTTTGGTGATGATGAACTCCCTTAGTTTTTTCTTATCTGGGAAGTGCTTTATCTGCCCTTTGATTCTAAATGATAGCTTTGTTGGGTACGGCAATCTTGGCTGTAGATTCCCACTTTTTATGACTTTGAATATTTCTTGCCAGTCCCTTCTAGCCTGCAAAGTTTCTTTTGAGAAATCGGCTGACAGCCTTATGGGAACTCCCCTGTAGGTAATTAATTGCTTTTTTCTTGCAGTTTTTAAATAATCCTTTTGTTATCTTTAACCGTTCTCATTTTAATTACAGTGTGTCTTGGAGTGGACCTCTTTACATCCATCTTGCTTGGGACTCTCTGTGCTTCCTGGACTTGCATGTCTTTTTCCTCCACCAAGTTAGGGAAGTTTTCTTTCATTATTTTTCAAATAGATTTCCAATCTCTTGCTCTTTTTTTTCTCCTTCTGGCACCCCTATGATGTGAATGTTGGTCAACTTGAAGTTGTTCCAGAGTCTTCTTGTTGTTGTTGTTTAATTTTTTCTTATTGTTCTGATGGGGTTTTTTTTTCTTGTATTCCAAATCATTGATTTGATTCTTGGCTTCGTCCACTCTGCTGTTGATTCCTTAAAAATTGTTCTTTATTTCAATTAGTGTATCCTTCATTTCTGACTGGATCTTTTTTATGCTGTTGAGGTCCTCACTGAGCATCCTTATAACCAGTGTTTTGAACTCTGCATCTGATAGATTGCTTGTCTCCATTTTGTTAATTTTTTTTCTGGAGTTTTGACTGCTCTTTCATTTTGGACCATGTTGCTTTGTCTCCTTATGGTGGCAGCCTCCCTGTGTATTTTTTTCTATGTATTAGGGAGAGTTATTACTACCTCTCTCGGTAGCCTGGCCTAATGTAGTAGGTGTCCTTGTAGGATCCAGTGGGAGAACCTCCCCTATCACCCAAGCAGTATACTTAAGATGTACCCTTCATGTCTGCTGAATTATATCCTCCTCTTGTAGTTGAGGCTTGATTGCTGTTGGCAGATCAGTGGAAGAGATTTACCCAGGCCAGACAGCTGCAAGGACCATTGACCACTGACATCCACCCCGTGGAGGTTCGGCTATGCAGGGGCAGGGTGGTGGTCTCCCTATGTGATTTGTAGCTAGGTACACAGGTTCTGGGGTTTCCTGGGTGTTGCAGGCCAAGGTCAGCCCCCAGCTGTCAGCCCAGCCCCCCTGGGCCACCCAGCAAGAGCTACAGAGCAATCTGCAAATGCCTACTGCTTGTGCTGGGTTTGGAGGTCCCCAGGTAAAGTCAAGCTTTCAGCCTAAGCTGGCTGTTCCTAGTGCCAGGCCTGGGGTCCCTTGGTAAGAAGTATGTGGGCTGGGGGCTTGCTGAGGCCGGCTGTTGCTTGTTTGAGAGAATTTAGGAAATTGTGAAGCATGAGCCAAGACTAGCCATTCATTGTGGAAAAGCCACTGTTAACAGCTTAGGTGGGTCTGTAAGTTGGGTGGAGCAGAGCCTCAGGGAATCACCAGGGCAGAATAAACAGTGTTACCCACCTTGATGGTGTCTCAGATATGGCACCGCCTGCTGGCTCTGTGGCCTTGTGTAGGTAGGGCTCAAAAAAGGAAGAATGGCCAGTGCCCGCCTTTCTGCCTGGGAGAAAGCTGTCCCCCAGCTCTCACCATGATGCCATATACTTCATTTCCTCCCTGTGTGCCACTGGTGCTGTTCGAGCTGCTACACCAGTGCTGGAACTCAGAGGGAGTGAGTCTGATTAATTCCATGTGGGTTCTTTAAGTGGATCTGCTTGGGTAACTAGCAGTTTCTTCCACTGATTCAATCCCTGCTGGTTTTTACAGACAGAAGTTATGGTGACTTATCTTCTTGGCACTGGAACCCTGGGCTGAGGTCCTGGTGTATGGTGGGACCCCTTGCCCCCGAGATACACCTCGCAAATTTTTATCCACCACAAGTGTGTGTATAACCAGCCCGTTTAGCAACTCTGACCCTCCTACCCATTGGATGGATGTGTTTTAATTCTGTAGTTGTCAGACTTCCATTCAGCATGATTTCTGACAGTTCTGAGTAATGGTTGTTCTATAATGTAGTTGTAATTTTGATGTGGCTCTGTGAGGAGGCAAGCCATGTTTACTTATGCCTCCATCTTGACCAAAATCCTGGTCATTGCTTTTCATTACTGTGAATATTTCTTGCCACTCCCTCAGGCCTGCAAGTTTCTGTTGAGAAATTAGCTGACAGTCTCTGGGAGCTCTCTTGTAGGTAACTAACTGCTTTTCTCTTGCTGTTTTTAAGATTCTTTGTCTTTAACTTTTTCCATTTTAATGTTGTTGTCTGTGCATTTTGGACTTGAATCTAAAACCAAAATAAACAGTGAGAGCAGAAATAGACTCATAGATACAGTGAACATTTTGAATGGTTGCCAGATGGGAGGGGTTTGAGGGGATGGGTGAAGAAGAGGAAGAGGTTAAAAGTACAGATTGGTTATTAACAAGATAGTCACAGGATTGTAAAGTACAGCATAGGGGATATAGTCAATATTGTCAACTGTCTGGTGTCACATAGGTATGAGATTTATTGAGACGATCATTTAGTAAGTTTTATAACATCTAAACACTGGGGTGTACACCTGAAACCAATAGAATATTGTATGTCAACTGTAATTGAAAAATAAACTTAACCACATAGTTGAACTGTGGTATTTAGCAAAGTAGTTAGTGTATAAAGTTTTGTCAGTAAGTAATGATAAATCCATAGCACTTTTTTTTTAAAATAAGTCTTATTTCAAAAGCATTATTTGCACCCTAACAGGTAGTTCAGTTTATAACAGTGTCGTCCTGGTGCACTGAATGCATTATTTGTTATTATAAAGCATTGGAAAATACAGATAAGCATAAAATGGCATGTATTCCACCACCAATAGATAACTACTATTTTTTAAAAGATTTTACTTATTATGTTTAGAGATAGGGGAAGGGAGGGAGAAAGAGACGGAGGGAAGCAGCAATATGAGAGAGAAACATCAATTGGTTGCCTCTCGTACACTCCCTGAAAGTACAGAACCCGTGACCTTTCACTCTGTGGGACGACGCCCAACCAGAGCGATGACCACTTGGTTTTTTAGTAACTCTTCTCAGGGCTTTGTATTTCGACCAAAATGTTAGATCATATTACATGTTGTCATATTACCTGCCATTTTCAGTTAATAAAGTTCCAACTTTCCTTGTCAGTAAATGTTGACCTCCTTTCATATCAGACCATATTCACATGTAACTTATTCTTGGATTTCCTATAAATGAAAATTAACTCCAGGCTAAACTCTTCATTAGCTGTAAGCACAACAAAGTTTTTCCCAAAATGTACTTTACAGTTAGTTAAAGCCAGCATCTGGTCTGGAGAATACACATGGCCTGTAATTGTGTCTCCTTATTCCCTTTGAATCTGTTGGAGTCCTTTTTGTTCCCATGGCACTGACTCAAGAGATTGCATAGCTTTGGTTTTCTGTACCGAAATGTAAAAATTTCTTAGAGTGAAAGTTTAAATTTTATTTGTTTTTTTAAATTCATTTTTTTTATTTCAGCTAAACAAGCTATCAATCAGGGGAGATCTCCAGTTATAATAGACAACACTAATACACAAGCGTGGGAAATGAAACCGTATGTGGAAATGGTAAATATGAGATATGGGAGAGTTTTTATATTTTTGTCCATTTTTTAATATTCTGGAATTTTGGTTACTTTGATCTTTATCATTAAAACATCGCCCTTGTTTTCTAAAGAGGTATGTTTGTTTACTTAGTTTTAAAAATGTGGGAATGATGTTTATCGTGTTCATCTTGCCTGGACTTGAGGATAGTAATTGGAAGTTAACCAGTTAAGTGGTCTTAAAATTTTTGTAAACCATATTGTTTTAAAAGTAAAATTTTTCTTGGTGAAGCAAATTTAGAAGTATTGTCTAAATGCAATTTATATCTGCCTTCTTTTTACTTTTAAGAAGTATTCTCTGGGTTTGTGTTTTTTTCCTTTTGTTTGTGTAGGCCATAGGAAAAGGATACAGAGTAGAGTTTCATGAACCTGACACTTGGTGGAAATTTGATCCTGAAGAATTAGAAAAGTAAGGCATTCAAATTTATTTTGAATCTTTTTCTTTTTTTCTCTTCTTTACATAGTCAATGTCTTTAGTAGCTTTGCTAATTTATCATGTCTTTGATACTTATGATTACAGACTACGTCTTTTTGTTAAGAGGGACAGTGGCTTTAATTCAGTGTTTTGTTTTGTTTTAGAGGCTCCTTGCTTGTTAAATTTTATTAAATTTTTCTTGTTAATTGTGTTTGAGGGACAATTAGGACTTTTCCACCTTGTTTTTTAGCTAGGCTTCTTCCCTATATAACCCTTCCAAAGTTACTACCTTCCCATTTTAGCTTCCATCACCTTTTTACCTGGTGCTTTCATCTTGCTCCTTCTTTTCCTAAGAATCAGAGTGTTTTGGAATTCAGTTTTGGGGTTTTTGTTGTTGTTGTCAGAAAGGTAATATAATGCATGTACCTAATCATAACACCCCTTAGCAGAGTTTGGGCAGATTATCATCGTCCAACATCTTACTCTTTCTGCAGCAAATCTTGACTAAGTAGTCTTAAAGTAGGTAAGAAAGACTCGACATAATCTGTTGTCAGTACAAGTAGACCATGTTACCAGATGAGCACAGGTCTGGTTAAATTTTGCTGCCATGTGAGTGAACAGAAAACAGTTTTCAGAGCATTTCAGGTTTCAGAGTTTGTGGTAAGGGATTGTAGACTTGTGTTACTCTCATCCCTGCTCTCCTGTTTGTGTTTACCTTTCTCCTTCTCCTCACAGCACTGGTTTTTTGGCTATGATCTTTTTTCCCTTCACTTCCACATCCCCTACCCCCTTTTGGTAACAACGTTGAGATATAATTCACATACTTTACAGGGTGTGCATTAAAAGTGTATGCAGTTCAGTGTTTTGGGGGGTCTGTCCCGAAAAAGTCCAGCCATTGTTAATATAATGAGAACAGTTTGCAAAACTTTGGGTATGTGTGTAACAAGGACAACTTCACTGTAGTCAGTGGGGGTGGTAGACACTGTTGAGTGAGCATGTGTACTGTGTGGCCTCCATATTCAAAATGACTGAGTAGAGCAACAAATCTTCAACAGATTTTGCATTAAGCTTGAATGTTCCTCTGTGGAAGCTGTTCAGATGATTGAAAAGGCCACTGCTACAGGCAGCTGGTGATTGGCAGCTTCATCGTGATACCTACTCATGTATCACGTCCTGCTGAGTTTTTTGTTGAAACATCAAATCACCCAGGTGCCTCAGCTCCCCTACAGCCCAGATTTGGCATCCTGCAACTTCTGGCTTCTCCCAAAACTAAAATCATCTTTGGAAAGGAAGAGATTTCATACTGTCAGTGAGATTCAGGAAAATACAACAGGGCAGCTGATGGTGATTCCAATAAAGGATTTTGCAGAGAGATTTACCTGGGAGAACTGTGTGAGGCCCCAAGGTGCCTGCTTTGATTTTTGTATCTTCTTCAATAACTATTGTTCATATTACATGGCTGGATACTTTCTGGACAGACCTCGTAGAGTTGTGCAACCATCACTTCCCTTTTTTTAAAAAAAAAAAAAACATTTTTATTTCTCCCATCTCAATTTGTCCTCTTCCAGCTTAAAGTGATATTCTGTATGGTGTCCGATTAATTTCTTTCTCCTTTGCCTTTTATTTTTTTGGTTACCTTATTTTTTCTTTCTGATTAATATGCTCTGTGTTCATATATGACTAAATAAAACTGATAGACTTACTAATAGCTGGTATCATTTATCTGCTCTGTGTATATTGCACCTCGGGTAGTAGAGACAGAAGTTTAAACACTAGAGATATTTGGTTATGATGCCCAACTGATTGATGAAATATAGTTAGACTTTGTTTATATTTGAGGGACTGTTGACTTCACAAACTACAGTTAACTGATGTTTTGTATAGTTTGATTTTTTTTGTATAGAATTGATTGAATGATCAGATTTGGCATCTTGTGGGTTTAGTTGTATCTTGCCAGATTTCAGCCTGAGATTTCTTTTTTGGTCTTTTTATCTTCTCTCTTTTTGCTTTCTCTTCTGAACTTGAATATAAGCATCAGTAGTTTTGAAAAGTAGACATTTCTTCTGTGTCCTTTTTCTGGGAAAAATGAATTAATCTAGAACATGAAATGTATAGTATGTTTGTGTGTGTTTTGCCATGTCCAAGTCAAGTTACCGAAAGCCATGAATTTTAAAAAGTTCTTTGAGGGTCAAGAATAATTTTTAAACCACTTTTGGTTTTCCTAATAAACTCATAGAAAAGTACATAAAACATAAACCATATGTTTTATGGTTTACAAGCTTAACAAATTGCATATAAGCCAAATATTCATTTAACCATTACCCATGTCATTGGAGCTTTATCACCAGCTCAGAAGTTCTTCCAGTTTCTTTTCCCAGCAACAATTCTTTGGTAATTACTTTCTTGTTTTTCTCTAAAGCTTTTGTTTTTTTCCTAAAACATCTTTTGCCATAACACCATAGTTTCATTTTGTTTTTTCCCCCAAGCTTTATGTAAATAGTCATGTAGTACATATTTATTATGTCCATTTTATTTCATTTAACATAATGTTTGTGAGATGTATCCAAATTGTTGATCTGATAATTTGCACTGATTAATAAATTTTAAAAATGCAACAGGACATGTCCTAAAATAACTTTTTAAAAAGTAATAAATATTTGATAATTGATTTTTGTAAGTCCTACAAGTCTGCTCAATTCTATAGTTCTCAAAACAGTTTCTCATTATCTTTGATCTTGTTGTTTAAAAAGAGGGGGATTAGCTCTGGTTCAGTGAATCATTAGTTGGTTCTGTGTGATGAAGGTATAAACAGTTAACATTTTGCTCGGATTTACATTATCTTTCAACCTTTTTAAAGTACTGTTAAAAATTTTCAGAGAACCAATATAAGTTTTTTTGTTATAAAATGTGGGTAAATGAGATGTGTTTTCTAGTATTTATTTGCAAAATACAATTTAGAGTCTGCACTCTATTACACTAAAACAACTTACTCTCTGTACCTATAAATTCTTTAAAGTATTAAAATCCTTTTCTTTTTTGTTAGGAGGAATAAACACGGTGTGTCTCGAAAGAAGATTGCTCAGATGTTGGATCATTATGAATATCAAATGTCCATCTCTATTGTAATGAATTCAGTGGAACCGGTGCACAAAAGCACACAAAGACTTCACCCTTCAGAGGAGAGACAGAGGTGGGGAAGCTCTCTAGGCTCGCACAATCCAGTCTGTGTCACATACAATCATTAAGGTGGCTATTTTCAGCTAACACATTTATTGCTTGCCTTTGAAAAGTATTAGTGAGCCTTTCTTGAAGTTTAAGTAATTTTAAATTAAAAGAAGAAAAGACTGCATTGCCTCACAGAGGATGTTCCTGGCAGTTGTTTAAAGTATAAATAAAAATTACATAAAATTGTATTTTAAATGTTTTTATAATCTTGTAATACCTTAGGTTAGTATGAAAACAGACACCTGAGTGGGTAAGAACCAGAATGTTTTCCACAATTGAATTTTAAACTAATTTTATCTATTTTGTAGAGAATGTTGAATAGTTTTATAGTTTATACCTAAAACTAAATTTTCATAAAACTTCAGTACTTTTCCTTAAGTACTTGAAATATACAAGAAATACTGATTTGTTACAGGCACCATAGTTGATTCACCTGCTTATTATGTAGGTAAAATTATGTTTCTGCAAATTCATCTGTCTGACAGAAATATTTCTAAGCTATAATTAATATATCAGTTGAAACACAATTCTTCATCAGATGCCACATAGTAGGTGTATCAGTTGGCTGAGGAGTTTTCTCCATAATATACGTATTTATAATAGAATATATTTGGGTTTCTCCCTTCTGAAGCCATCCCTTTCTCCACAGCTCTCTGATTCTGGAATGGACAAATAGTGAAATCACTATATAATTAGGAAAATCTTGTCAGGCTAGTCTGATATGTCACTTTTCTCTGTTTAGCATATATAATTCTAATTAAAAAATGTATTGAGCAGTTCCCCAGCATTAATTATAAGTGGATTAGTCCTGTAGGATATTTAATTTCTACTGGTTTTAATTTTTCTGTAGAGCCAACCATATATTTCATTGGGTATGTTTCTTTGTTAGATAAAACTGAGACTTAAATTCATTTCAGAGATCTTATAATTCATCCTAATCTTTGCTTTCATTTGCTCTTTTTTAAGGAAGAAAACCCCCAGCTAATTAGATGCTATTTTAAAATATAATCATTATGATCCTTCATGTTTACATGCTAATATTTCATACCCTTCACAGTAATTATTGTAGTTTTATATGGTATTCAAATATGAATGCAGTAACTGAGAATTCAGTTAATAGGGTTGAAGGGGTTTTTTTTTTGTTGTTGTTGTGGTGTTTTTAAGATTTTATTTATTTATTTTTAGAGGGAGGGGAAGGGAGGGAGAGAGAGATCCATCAGTTGCTTCTTGTACCCCAGCCAGGACGGCGGGCAACCTGGACATGTGCCCCGATTGGGAATTGAACCAGTGACCTTTTGCTTTGCCAAGCGATACCCAGCTAACCAAGCCACAATGGTCAGGGCAAAGTTGAAGTTTTTTAATGTGTGTTTTTGTTTTAACATCTGCAACCCATAATAAGTGAAGCTTCTTAGTTTAGAATCACAACAAACTATTGCTTAGTTTTGTTACAGTGACCTTTTAGAATATTTGGAGGCAGCAGAAGGAGGAGGTTTAGTTTAGTGGTTTTTAGAGTTTTATGGGTTACAATTTGTAAATAATTGTTTTTTCCATTAAAGTTGTTAGCTATAATTGTACACATAGGGAAAGGAGTGATTAAATTAAGGAACTAATTTTTTGTGATGGTTTTCTTTCTCCTTACTAATTAAATAAAGATTATCGTCCCATTTTTTATTTTTAAAATTATAGTGCTATTACACCAGTTAGTCTCTGTATGTATATCAGATTTTCTCATTAAAAGTATTCTTAGGGTGGTAAGAAGCCATATTAAATTTGTTGACATAGATTTTGAAAGAGGAGTAATTAGTGATTGTCTTGTGTCTCTTTTATTCCTTATACTTTGCAAAGCAAATTCAGTTCATTTGATTCAAGTTGCCAAACGTGTTAAGTCTAAAACATTTTCACTGTAGCATGATTTGTAAATTTCATGCCAAAACTTAAAAAATTTATAATTGAGATCTTTGCAGTTAAATTCAGAGATTTTGTAATAGAATGGTTATAATTTATACTATCTTTTGACTATACCAAGTGGTATAATTGTTGTAATAGGATTACATGTGTGTTAATTTTGAATATATTTCCTATGGAAATTCATAATGTGTTGTCACTGTAATACTATGCACAGAATCAAGGGAAAAGAGTAGCACAAATAACTCTTTGGAAAGAGGTCCACAAGAATAAATAGTTATTCTCAAAGCCAAGTCTTTGTCTCTTGGAAAGTTCACTTTTCGATACGTTTAAAAGTCTGTTCTAGTCATTTACATTAGAAATCATCTCTTTTTCTTTCCTTCTTACAGATTTAGTTTTTTGAATGATAACCCTGTCACATTTCCGGTGTGATTACAGTAATTACATATATAAAACAGTTCCCAATATAGAAACCAGTAACTTCAATAAGCTGTCTTAAATTTAAATATGAGTAAAATAGATTATTTTTATTTTGCATGGACACAGCCATAGTCTCCCCTAGTATTAGAACTATTGCACAAACATTATCCCTACTTGATGAGTAACTAAAGACTTCGTCTAGGAGTGCTGTCCAGTTCGAATTTCCCATGTTGTACTTCTTGTAAATTAATGGGAAGATTGAGAGCCTTTGATGAGCTCTTGGGCTTTTGCCTCTCAACTTATTACTAAGGGAAAGAAATAAGAATAATTTATTCACTTGTGGTTGAAATGTGTTCAAGTTCAGTAGAGTTAATTGAAAAACACTGTTTGAATAATTTCCTTGTTTTGCAGTTTTAACTGGTTTCTCAAATAGGGCATATAAAATAAAGTTTTACTGTGCTTGGGATTGGTTCATCTACAACTGGTACTTATAATTGTAAAATTTTGTTTCTGCCTCTTCAATTGTAATTCTGAACTCTTCAGTTTTTTCAGTATAACAAAATGAGAGAAAATTTGATTTGGGAAGGGATTGTGGATTTTCCCTTAATTCTTCTTTTTTCTTTTTTGTCTTAATAATATTAGAAATCATGTTTCTTTCATGGTCTTTTTCTGTACACGTTTTGTTTTTTCATTCTCTGCTCAGCCAACCTTGTGTAACCTCATAACATTTTTAATGAAGTTGATGGATGGTAAGTGGCTGACAAAAGGAAGGTAATTTCTTTTTCCTCCTATGTTCCACTGAATTCATTGTTTCATATGAATCTTATTTAACCATGTTAAACTTATAGACCACAGATTTGCAAGTAGTTTCCTGACCCCATTGTTTAGATAGAACTTTGATAAGAAAGTACTTGGAAAGATTTATAAAAATCTGTCAATGTATTACTCATTTGTTAGGAACCCCCTAAACATGGTGTAGTATTTGGATATATGGATTTAAGAAGATTCTTTTATAGCACTTAAGCATCATGATGACAGACTAGTTAAGTCGTTTGAAATACACTGTCATGGGCATCGCTATTTTATTATGATTCTCCAATCTGCCCTTCTTCTTCTTTTTTAAAAATATTTTATTTATTTTTAGAGAGAGAGGAAGGGAAGGAGAAAGAGAGAGAGAAATACCTATGTGTGGTTGCCTCTTGCATGCCCACTACTGGGGATCTGGCCCGCAACCCAGGCATGTGCCCCAACTGGGAATTGAACCTGCAACTCTTTGGTTTGCAGCCTACACTCAATCCACTGAGCTATACCAGTCAGGGCCAATCTGGCCTTCTTAAAGAACTGAATGATTTTTGAAGGAAAGCTCATAGCAATTTTGAGTTCAACTTCTACAGGTGGGTCTTCATATTTCTACAGTGTCGCCATAACAATTAATAGGAAGTTAATGATAGCAAGTCTTAATTTAATAATATTCATTTAGACAGCTGCCATTTATTTATTTAATGTAATTGTTACATTCTGATTTTTCATTGCAATCTATAACGGTTTTATAAAGAGGAAACAATTTACAGAGGTTAAGTAACCCATCCAATGTAATTTCTTTAGAGAGAAATGAAACTAGGATTCGGATCTCCCACATAAAGTCCTCATTATATCCCATTTTATCTTTTAAACTACAATTTTTTAGTTTTCTAAGGTAGGAAATACATTTCAATGAAGAATGCATCTTTACCTTTGATTTACAGGGTTAGAAGGTATGTTGGTTTATCAGTGAAGTTGAGTGAAACTGTAAGTGGCCATTTATTTAGAATATTTTTTTGAAGTCAAGATTAAAAAGAGATTTATACAATTTGTTGTCTAAATGTTTTCTGCAAAAAATATTGATATAATTGATAATCATTTCAACATCTTTTGAATTTTTATACATGCTTGTGCTTTAATGTGTAAAATTAACATTCATAAATGTATTTCATATTTAATATTTTCTGACTTAAAATAGCATTTAAAATGTGTAGTATTCAATAAATGGACTGTCAAATTACATAAGCTGTTTTGCTGATTAATTTTGAGGCAGTATTTCCTAAAGTAAATCAACTCTGTTTGTAAGTGGTCTTTTTAAATGTCTACTTAAGTGTAATAGTGGTATAAGTTGTGGAAATAATGTCAGTTTTCTCATATTCTGAAGAGAGGTTTTTTTCCCTTTGTTTATGTTGTTAAGTTTCCAAAATTAAAAAACAATAAGGAGCTGGTTACTTTAATTTGTTATGTAAATAATACTTTGAATCGAATACATAATTAGGTTTTATAGGGAAAAACCTTTAGAGATGAAGAATTCTTACTGTTGAGTATTTGCCTTATTTTGTTCGGTTAACTTTAAAAATAGAAGAATTGGATCTTGTCTATTTTTTTTATTATTTCTTAAGAGTAGTTTTTGGGTTTTTTCTTTGTTTCTAAATGTGAATTCAGATGGAATTTTGTTAGAATAAGGAAGACTTCATGAAAGAAGAAATAGCATTGGTTTCATGATGGCAGTTACCAGTTCAGGAAACTAGAAGGGAGTATGTTATTAGATTGAGTTTATTGGAATATATTGCAATGTAACACTGACAAGATGTAGTTAAAACATTTAATTTCCATTATAAATAAATTGAAGTATTTACAGGAAGTGTAATGGGAGAACTAGGCAAGACATTCTGAACTAATTAAAAAGTGAGGGGAAATTTAATTCTGGGAAATGATAGGACAAAAACTGTTAGGGCTAGAAGGTGGTCAGAAGTGGTATTTCTCCCTCCCTGTCCTCCTTTTGCTGTTTGAAGACCTGTAGATCAGGAACAACTATAAAGGACACATGGACAAAACCAAGGGTGGGGGCGGGAAGCAAGAGAAGGAGGTGGGGATGGAAGAAAGATTATCTTTTACCCTGAGTGTATGGAACAAGAATTTTCCTTGGGCACTACTGTTTTTGGAGGTTTGTCCTTTAGTGGGTAAATATTTATTTATTGTTGAAATAGTCAACAACCTTTTGATATTAGGGACACATTAATTTAAGTAGAACAACTTTATAAGGCAGTCTGTAATTCAGGAAACATGGAGATGGAATGTGAATTCATTTTATTTGATGCTTGCTAGGGGGGAGAGTGTTCAGACCAGCAGAAAGGAAGATTCATCATTTATTTAACTGGTGGGTATTTCTAACACCACCAGAGGTTTTGTTCCAGATTTTGAACCTCACCAGTAGTCTTTAGATTTGTGATTTATGATCAAGAAATTAAATCCTAAAATACAGGATAAGGAAAGCAACCTGGAGGCTTATAACTATCTATTTCATTTAGGGTAATTTAGAGATTCTTTTTAACACTGCTTGGAATTTTAACAAATTTCTTGGTGGACAAATCGCACCCATATAAGACCACAAATAATGGATTAATGTGTGTGTTCTGATGACTACAACAAATGGCCATTCCCCTGTCTGTCTTCCTCTCTCTGGGTTTCTCTGTACCCCTCTGACCAACAGCAGTACTGAAATTAGGCCAACTGATGATCTTCTGATGGCCTCTGAGTGGTAAAGTGAAAGGAAGAGTTGCATGTCTCTTGCTTTAATCACAGGCTAGAAATGGTTTATGAGAATGGCATATTGAAAGCCAAGGGAGTTGAAAAGCTAGGCCTTTTGCACCAAACAGCCATGTTGTGATTGCAAAGGAAAATTTTTTGAAGGAAATTAAAAGTGCTACTCCAGTGAACATGTGAATAATAAGAAAGCAAAACAGCCTTACTGCTGATATGGAAAAAGTTTCAGTGGTGTGCATAGAAGCCAGCGACAATATTCTTTTCAACCAAAGCCTAATTCAGACAAAATCATCTTCCATTCTGTGACATCTGAGAGAAGTGAGGAAGCTACAGAAGAAAAGTTTGAAGCTACCAGAGGTTGGTTTATGAGGTTTCGGGAAAGAAGCCATCTCCATAACAAAAGTTCAAAGTGAAGCAGCAAGTGCTGATGTAGAAGCTACAGCAAGTTATCTTTGAAATGTAGTAAAAATAATTAATGAAGGTGGTTATAGTCAACAACAGATTTTCTACGTAGAAGAGCTTCATACTGGGAGAATTTGTCATCTGGGACTTGTGTAGCTGGAGAGGTGAAGTCAGTGTCTGGCTTCAAAGTGTCGAAGTACAGGCTGACTCCTGTTAAGGGCTAATGCAGCTGGTGGCTTTCAGTTGGAGCCAGTGCTTATTTAACATTCTGACAACCGTAGTGCCCTTAAGAACTATGCAAAATCTACTCTGCCTGTGCTCTATAAACAAAGCCTGGATGACAGCACATTGTTTACAGTATTGTTTACCGAATACTTACGAGTGTTGAGACCTGCTCAGGATTGAAAAAAAAATTCCTTTCAAAATGTTACTGTTCATTGACAATGCACCTGAACACTCAAAAACTTTGATGGAGATGTACAATGAAATTAATGTTGTTTTCATGCCTGCTAACAATATTCATTCTGCAGCCCCTTGATGAAGGAGTAATTATGACTTTCAAGTCTTACTATTTAAGAAATAACATTTTAGGCTATCATTGCCATATATAGGGATTTTCTGGATGGATCTGGGCAAATTTGAAAACCTGTAAAGGATTCACCAATCTAGAGGCTGTTAAGAACATTCCTGATTCATGGGAAAGATGCCAAAAGATCACCATTTACAGGAATTTGGAAGAAGTTGATTCCAACCCTCATGGATGACTTTGAGAGTGGCCAGTACTTCAGCTGAAGAAGTAGCTGCACATATGGTGGAAGTAATAAGGGAACTAGAATAAGTGATGCCTGAAGATGTGACTGAATTGCTGCGTTCTCATGCTAACATTTTAATGGATGAGGAATTGTTTATCATGGATAAGCAAAGAGAATGGTTTTTTGAAATGAAAACTACTGTTCAAGATGCCGTGAAGCTTGTTGAAATGACAACAAAGGGTTTATAATATTGCATCAACTTAGTTGAAAAAGCAGCAGCAGGATTTGAGATGACTGACTTCAGTTTTGAAACAAGTTTTATCAAACAGCATCTCAGGCTACAGAAAAATCATTCATGAAAGGAAAGAGTCCATCAACGCAGCAAACTTTATGGTCTTATTTTAAGGGATTGCCACAGCCACCCCAGCCTTCAGCAGCATCACCCTGATCAGTCAGCAGTCTTCAACTGCCGGTGGAGGGTCTTTAGGCAAGATCGTCCACCAGCAAAAAGATTGTGACTCACTGACCGTTCAGATTACAGTTAGCATTTTAAAAAAATAAAGTGTTTTTTAAATTAAGGTATGTACATTTTTTTTTAGATATACTATTGCACTACACTTTGTAGACTATAATGTAAACTTTCATATATACTGGGATATCAAAAATTTGAGTGACGTGCTTTATTATGATATTTGCTTTATTGTAGTCGTCACAGACTTTCCACTTTATGACACTGGAACTGAATCCACAATGTCTCTGAGATATAGCTGTATATATTTTCCCCTATTTTTAAAACTTCATGAGCCAGATACTGTACCTGTTTTGCTCACCATTACATAATTATTAACTAGCGCAATAGCTGGGAGAGTGATACTCAGTATCACACAATAAATGAATATGAGTAGTTATCTCTTGTAGTGGGCTGAATTGTTCCCTCAAAATTTGTGTTGAAGTCCTAAGCCCAGGTTCTTAAACTGGCTATTTTTGGATATAGGGCCTTTAAAGAGATGGTTATGATAAAGTGAAGTCATGGTTAGACCCTTATCCACTATGGTTGGCGTCCTTATAACAAGAGGAGATAGACACACACGAAGAACAGACCTTGTGGACACTGGAGGAAGACAGTTCTCCACAAACCAAGAGAGAGGCCTTAAAGACAACCAACCCTGCTGACACCATGATCTTGGGCTTCTAACACCCAAAATTGTAAGAAAATAAATTTCTGTTTAAGCCACCCTGTATGTGATACTTGGTAGCTTCAGCAGACAGATTTTGTTACTTGGGATTCTGCTTTAACAAATACCATAAGATGTAGACATAGCTTTGGAACTGTGTATAGTAGAGGTTGGAAGTATTTTTGAGATAGGTGTTAGAAAAACCCAGGTTGCCTTGAGAGGTTGTAGTGGAAATTAATATTAAAGGAGATTCTAGTGAGCATTCTGAAAGAGCTGTTAAGATGGATTCTGTCATCTTAGAAATACACATATGATCATGAACAGAATGTTGGTAGAAATATGAATGCTAAAGGTTCTGGTGAAGTACCAAACAGAAATGAGTAAGAAGTTATAGAAGCTGAAGGAAAGCATATTTTGATACAAAGTTGCAGAGAACTTGGCTAAATTGTATTTCAGTGTTTTGTAGAAAATAACACATATATGAGTGATAGACTTGAGCAAATGTAGCTGCAATTTTTAAGCACAAAGTGTTAAAGGTATGGCCTGGTATCTCCTTGCTGCTCATAGTAAGATGCAGTAAGAGAGATAAATTGGAGATGGAATTTCTCAGCAAAAAGGAAACAAGACTTGAAGATTTAGAAAATTACCAACCTATGCATATTGTGAACAATTAGAAAGTCTGGCGGTGCAGGGAGGAGGGGGATGAGGGGGCTGAGGGGGATAAAGGGGAGAAAAAACTGGGACAACTATAATAGAATAATCAATAAAATACACTTTTTAAAAAAGTGTTCTAGAGACAACATCAACTTTGTTGTTAGACAATTTTCTGAAAAAGATTACAGGTATGTGACTTACGTGTTCATTAAGCTGTCTCAGCAGGAATAGAGTAGGGATTATGACAGCAGAAACGCCGCCAGCTTGGACTAAGAAACGAGATAGGACACAATAAAGCAAGGCAAGACATTTGGGATTCTGTAAGACAGGTCAGTAGAGCTATCTGACTGTGAACCTGAGTTGTTTCTTCAAGAAAAGAACCATGAAATCAGAAGTACCACAAGCTGAGTGCAAAGGGGATGGGGCTACCACCTCAGGATGCACGGAGAACAGAACATGAAGCCAAAGAGGATTCCTCTTCAACCTCAAGATCTAATGGGACTTACCTTGTGAGGTTTGGGACTTGCTTGGGACCCATCACTCCTTTCTTCTTTCTCATTTCTCCTTTTTGGGGTGGGAATCTCTTTTCTATGCCTCTCACAGCATTGTATTTTGGAAGCAGATAACTTGTCTAGGTTCACTGCTGGAGAGAAATTTTGCCTCGTGATGAATCATATCTCAAGTCCATCCTACGTGATTTAAGTGACATTTCAGTGAGATTTGTGGACTTAGAAGTAATGCTGGAGGGCTTTGAGGACTGTTGGGGTTGGGTGAATATATTTTGTGTATGAGAAGGACATGAATTGTGTGAGAGCCAGGAGGCAGGGTTTTATGGGATGAATTATGTCCCAACAAAATTAGTATGTTGAGGTTCTAAACCCCAGTACCTCAGAACGCAGCTGTATTTGGAGATACTACCTTCAAAGATATTTTAAGGTAAAGTAAGTTCATATGGATAGGCTTTCATATGACCAGTGTCACTAGAAGAAGAGATCAGGATATAGGCACAAAGGAAAGACTATTTGAAGAATGCAAGAAGAAGGCCATCTTCCAGCCAAAAAGAGAGGTCTTAGTAGAAACCAACCTCACTGATACCTTGATCTCAGACTTCTAACTTCCAGAATTGAGAGTAAATTTCTATTGGTTAAGCCTGGTGCTTTGTCCCAGCCCTAGGAGACTAATCCACAGCTATGACATTAGTTTAGAGGTGCTTGTGAGATAGTACCTTTTCCAGGGTTTCTTGTGTCAGTGAGAGTATTGGGGTCAGTGGTTCTTAATTTTTAGCTTAATTCAAACTTTCTGGAAATGGAATTATTTCATTAAGAAGTATATAGTGTGTTGCGTGGGACTGGAGATGGCCACAGTACAATGAATGCAGTTCTGCAGTCTTAGAATGTTCTATAGGTTGCACCTCGGATTGTGAAGGGGAGAAACCTCCAATTTTAAGATAATTTGCAGTTCTGACTGCAACTCAGGTAAGTCACTTAATTTTCTAAAACTCTTAATCATAACTAAATGAGGATAATACTTTATATAACTGGGTTATTGGGTTGATTAAATGAGATGACTATGTTGGAGTTTCAGTTGAAATAGCTCTTGCATTAGCCTTGAAATTCTGTGTTGTTTGCCTTTTGATGATTTCACCTCTTTTGATACACACTAGGGATGGGCAGGAAACAACAAACCAGTTGATTTTTTTTTTTTTTTGCTAGTTACAGATGCTGTGAGAGATCTAGAAGAATAAAGTGATGGGGGGGCGTTATTTGTAAGATATTCACATTCCTCAACATAAGCAACAGGAGTTAAGCATCTGTTTCAGATGTACAACTCAGTGATAAGACATTTATATAACTTGCATAGTGATCAATGAATCTAGTACCCAGCTGACCCCATACAAAAGGTTAGGGTTATTGACTATATTCCGTAAACTACTGTACATCCCCATGGCTATTCTGTAACAACTAATTTGTACTTAATCTCTTCACCTTTTTCACCCGTCTACCAACGCCCCTCATCTGCAGCCATCAAAATGTTCGTTGTATCTGAGTCTTGTTTTTTTTTTCTGTTTTTTTTGTTTTCATATATAATGTAATCATATGTCATTTATCTTTCTCTGACTTAATTTAACTTAACACAACACTCTGTAGGTCTATCCATGTTGTTACAAATGGCACAATTTCATTCTTTTTACAAATGTACACTACATTTTTTTTATTGTTCAAGTACACTTGTCTGCATTCTCCCCCTAACACTCATCCAACACTCACCTCACACCCCAGCCATCCCCACCTCCCTCCCCTGATCCTACCCATCTCTTGGTTTTGTCCGTGTGACCATTATAGTTGTTCCTGAAAACCTTTTCCTCTCCCCCCACCCCCATTATCCCATCCCACCTCCCCTCTGGATACTGTCCATTTGTTCATTTCACTGCGGTTATATCTTGCTTGCTTGTTTTATTGATTAGGTTCCACTTAAAGGTGAGATCATATGGTATTTGTCTTTCACTGCCTGGCTTATTTCACTTAGCATAATGCTCTCCAGTTCCAAACATGCTATCACAAAGGGAAGGAGCTCCTTTCTTTCTTTCTGCTGCATAGTATTCCATTGTGTAAATGCACTATAGTTTGTCGATCCATTCATTTACTGATGGGCACTTGGGTTACTTCCAGCACTTGGCTATTGTAAATTGTGCTGCTATGAACATCAGGGTGCACAGATTCTTTTGGATTGGTGTTTCAGGGTTCTTAGGATATAATTTCAGCACTGGAATGGCTGGGTCAAAAGGCAGTTTCAGTTTTAGTTTTTTGAGGAAATTCCATACTGTTTTCCACAGTGGCTGCACCAGCCTGCATTCCCACCAATAGTGCATTAGGGTTCCCTTTTCTCCACAACCTCTCCAACACTTGTTTGTTGATTTGTTTATGATGGCCATTCTGACTGGTGTGAAATGGTATCTCTGTGGTTTTAATTTGCATCTCTCTGATGACTAGTGATGTTCAGCATCCTTTTATATGTCTCTGGGCCTTCGTTATGTCGTCGTTGAAGTGTCTATTCAAGTTTTTTGCCCATTTTTTAATTGGGTGGTTTGTCTTCCTGGAGTGGGCTCATGTGGGTTTATATATTTTGGAGATCAAACCCTTGTCTGAAGTATCATTGGCAAATGTGTTTTCCCATACAGTTGGTTCTTTTCATTTTAACGTCGTTTCCTTTAGCCGTGCAGAGCCTTTTTATTTTGATGAGGTCCTGTTTGTTTATTCTTTCTTTTATGTCCCTTGCTCTAGGGGACATAATCAGTGACAATATTGCTGTGTTGAATATCTGAGAGTTTTCTGCCTAAGTTTCCCTCTAGGACTTTTATGGTGTCACGACTTAAGTCTTATCCACCTTTACTTATTTTTATGTATAGAGTAAGTTGGTGACCAATTTTCATTTTTTTGCATGTAGCTGTTAAGCTCTCCCAACATCATTTGT
The DNA here is from genome assembly GCA_004027735.1 of Carollia perspicillata. Lineage (NCBI taxonomy): Eukaryota > Metazoa > Chordata > Mammalia > Chiroptera > Phyllostomidae > Carollia > Carollia perspicillata. The sequence goes on from PVKM010005230.1 coordinate 44,207, forward strand.
TGAAGAGGCTGTTTTTACTCTATTTTATGCTCCTGCCCCCTTTGTTGAATATTAATAGACTATAGAGACTTGGGTTTATTTCTAGGTTCTCTGTTCTCTTCCATTGGTCTGTGTGTCTGTTCTTATGCCAGTACCAGGCTGTTTTGATTACAGTGGCCTTGTAATGCAGTTTGATTTTAGGTATTACAATCCCTCTTTCGTTATTCTTATTTCTCACAATTGCTGCAACTATTTGGAGTTGTTAATGGTTCCAGATAAATTTGTGAAAGGTTTGTTCTTTATCTGTGAAATATGTCATTGGTATTTTAATAGGGTTTGCATTGAATCTATCAATTGTTTTGGGTAGTATGGACATTTTGATGATGTTAATTGTTCTGATCCATGAATACAGTACATGCTTCAATTTGTTTGTGTCTTCCTTAGTTTCTTTCTTCAGTGTTACGTAGATTTCTGAGTACAGGTCTTTTACCTCCTTGGTTAGGTTTATACTTAGGTACTTGATTTTTCTTTTCACTACAGCAAATGGGGTTTTTTTTCCTGATTTCTGTTTCTGATATTTCATTGTTGGAGTACAAAAATGCCTTTGATTTCTGAATATTGACTTTGTATTCTGCTGTTTTCCCAAATTCACTTAATAGGTTGAGTACTTTTTTGGTGGAGTCTAGAGGATTTTATGTGTACACTTTATCAGCTCATCTGCAAACAATGACAAAGTTTTACTTCTTCCGTTCTAATTTGGATGCCTTTTATTTCCTTTCTTATCTGATTGCTATGGCTGGGACTTCAATACTATGTTGAATAGAAGTGGTAAAAACGGACATCCTTGTCTTGTTCCTGATCTTAATGGGAAAGCTTTAACTTTTTGCCCATCAGGTAGGATGTTGACTGTATGTCTGTCATATATGGCCTTTATTATGTTGAAGCAATCTCACTCTGTTCTCATTTTGCTGAGTGTTTTCATTATAAATGGGTGCTGCACCTTACCAAATGCTTTTTCTGCCCTGGCTGGTGTAGCTCAGTGGATTGAGCACAGGCTGTAAAGCAAAGAGTTGCCGTTTGACTCCTAGTCAGGGCGCATGCCTGGGTTGCAGGCCAGGTCCCCAGTAGGGAACACATGAGAGGCAACCACACACTGATGTTTCTCTCCCACTTTCTCCTTCCCTTCCCCTCTCTCTAAAAATAAATAAATAAAACTGTTTTAAAAATTTGCTTTTTCTGCATTTATTTATATGATCATGTGGTTTTTGTCTTTCCTTTTGTTTATATGATGTATTAACATTTATTGATTTGTGAATATTGTACCATCCTTGCATCCCTGGGATGAATCCTATTTGGTCATGGTGTATGATCTTTTTAATGTATTGCTGGATGCAGTTTTCCAGTATTTTGTTGAGGATTTTAGCGTCTTATGTTCATCAGCGATATTGGCCTGTAGTTTTCTTTCTTTGTTGTGTCCTTATCTGGTTTTGAGATTAGGATGATGTTGGCATTGTAAAGCGAATTTGGGAGTCCTCCGTCTTGGATTTTTTTGGAATAGTCTCTGAAGGATAGTAGTTAGCTCTTCCTTAAATGTTTTGTAAAATTCTCTTGTAAAACTGTCCATTCCAGGGCTTTGTGTGCCAGGGGTTTTTTGATTACTGCTTCGGTTTTATCAGCTTTTATTGGTCTGCTGAGGCTTTCTCCTCCTTTTTGATTGAGTTTTGGAAGATTACATTTTTCTAGAAATTTGTCGACTTGTAGTGTGAATTTCTTTGGTTAGGAGACCTGTGAGATTCACTGGTGCAGTCTCTTTAATCTCCTGAACTTGCTGCTCTTTGTATGTAATTTATGTTGGCTCCGTGGAAGTATTTGGGTTTTGATTGCTGTTGGGTCTTTCTTTGGTGGGTCTTTCCCTCTAGCTGGTTGAGTGAGAGTCACACTGTTCCCCACATCTTCTATACTGTTGTGCAGGTATAGAGAGGTTGTGTTGAAGCTGGTTCTTCTGTGTGCCTGAGGTTATGAGGCTTCTCTCTAGCTATTGTTCAGTTGTTTGTTCTGGATAATTTTTCCACCATTTAGTTGTAATTCCAGATTGGTCCTGGGTGGAGGTTAGTGTGGCCTTCACTCACTCCACCATCGTCCTTTATTATCTCTTGGTGGTTCCTTTGTTGGTGGGTTCTCTCTTCCAGCAGGTATATTGGTGTTCACAGCTCCCACCTACTCTTTTCTGTGATCAGTTGGAGGGGGAAGGCTAAATGGATTAAGACAGCAGGAGTATATTCCATGGGATTTAAAGTACCAACACGTAGAGGAGAGATAGGAGATCCTTTCATTAAGTTTAGTGTTAACCATGGTGTTTCACCGAACTAGCCACTTTTAGAACATGTGGAAAAGAGAGAAGACTCACGTTAGAGGAGGGAAGGATTGTGAGTTGAATCCAGTGAACAGAATTTGTGGGAGGTCAGATTATGAGATATAGTGAGACTAAAGGATAGAAAGTAGGCATGTTATGTGAGAGAATAGAGTTAACCCACAACAGCAATAAAGCTCCGGAAGATAGTGAAATGGGCTAACCTCTGGGAGAAGTGTTGTGTAGTATTTACGATTATATGGAACAACAATATTGTAACACTAGAACAACAAACGTATGACATGAACTATATGACCTGAAGAACAAGAATAGAATGTACATGACCTAGAGTAGTGTGCTATTGGAACACGAAGTGAAAGAAGGAAAATTGAAATACAATGTGAAAGAGGGACTTCCAGCCAAGATGGAGGCGCAGGTAGAAACACTGTACCTCCTCTCACAACCAAGATTAAGGACAACAAATATTTACAAACAACACAACCAGAACACAGAAAATTAACTACGGAAGTCCGACAACCACTCAACCAGACCAGCAAGGGGCGGAGTTGGCAGCCAGGGGAGAGGGAACGTGGCAGGAAAACAGTGGTTGCCAGACCTGGGAGCACAGGGGAGCATAGGTGGCAAGGAGCTTGTAGACCCCAGACACGGAGGAGACAAGCAGAGCATGCAGGATAGTTGGCCAACCGTGGACACACATTCCCAAGCAGATAAACTAGACAAGAAAGTGAGACGGACCACACAGCCTAGGGCCCCAGCAACGGGAAGGAAAGCCTAAAAACACTGATTGAAAAGGTGCCAGGAGAGATTCCCAGCCTCACAGGAGAGGTTGTTGAGGAGACTCGCAGGATCCCGGAGTGTGCATAGGCCCACCCACCTGGGAACCAGTGCCAGCAGGGGGGGCCCAGTTTGTGTGTGGGAGTCAGCAGAGGGGATGCAAATCTGAGAGAGGAATAGGCACCATTGTTCCCTTTCTGACCCTGTCCCCACAGACAGTGTCACAACCCTGTGACTGGGTTGCCCCATGCTGGTGAACACCTAAGGCTCCACCCCTCATACATAACAGGCACTACCTGACCAAAAATGACTCAAACGGAAGAAAAGCTCAGAGCCCCAGAGCCAATACTTTTAAGCAACTGAGAGATAGCCAACCTATCAGATGCACAGTTCAAAGCACTGGTGATCAGGATGCTCACAGAATTGGTTGATTTTGGTCACAAATTAGATGAAAAAATGAAGACTATGCTAAGTGAAATGAAGGAAAATGCACAGGGAACCAGTAGTGATGGAAAGGAAATGGGGCTCAAATCAATGGAGTGGACCAGAAGGAAGAAAGAAACAACCAAACAGAAGATAATGAAGAAACAAGAATTCAAAAAATTGAGGAGAGGCTTAGGAACCTCCAGGACATCTTTAAACATTCCAACATCCGAATTATAGGGGTACCAGAAGGGGAAGAGGAAGAGCAACAAGTGGAAAAGTTATTTGAACAAATAGTAAAGGAGAACTTCTCCAATCTGGCAAAGGAAATAGATGTCCAGGAAGGTCAGAGAGTCCCAAAGAAAGTGGATCCAAGGAGGAACACACCAAGGCAAATCATAGTTACATTAGCCAAGATTAAAATGAAGGAGCGAATTCTAAAAGCAGCAAGAGATAAGGGGACAGTCACCTACAAAGGAGTTCCCATCAGACTGTCAGCTGATTTCTCAAAAGAGACCTTACAGGCAAGAAGGGGCTGGAAAGAAATATTCCAAGTCATGAAAGGCAAGGACCTACATCCAAGACTGCTCTATCCAGCAGAACTTTGATTTAGAATGGAAGGGCAGATAAAGTGCTTCTCAGTTAAGATCAAGTTCAAGGAGTTCATCACCAAGCCCTTACTATATGAAATGTTAAAGGGACTTATCTAAGAAAGGAGATAAAAAATATGAACAGAGAAAGGACAGCAAACTCAGTTATTAACATCCACACCTAAAACAAAAGCAGACTAAGAGGTCACCTAAAACAGGAGCAGAGCCACAGAAATGGAGGTCACATGGAAGGTTAGCAACAGGGGAGTGGGTGGAGAGGGTGGGGAGAAGGTACTGAGAATAAGTAGCATAGACGGGAGAAAATAGGGAGAGGGCAAGAGTAGTGTGGAAAATGTAGAAGCTAAAGAACTTAT
>PVKM010005231.1:0-48722 GCA_004027735.1 Carollia perspicillata
AGCTGGCCTTAGTGAGCCCCAGGCCTGCAACTAGCAGCCTAGATTCACAGCCTGGCATCACCTGGAAATCTCTGAGCCCAGCACAAGTAGTAGCCATCTCAGGTTGCTTTATAGCTCAGGCAGGGTGGCCCCCAGACAACACACTGGTGGGGGCTGATCTGGCCTGCATTACCTGGGAAATCCCAGAGCCAGTGTACCCAGTGGACAGCTATAGACTACACTAGAGCACCACCACCCTGCCCCTGCACAGCTGATCCTCCGTGGAGGGTGGAGGTTGGTTGTCAGTGGTCACAGCCAGTCCCTGCAGCTGACTGGCCTGGGTAAATCCCTCCCATTGACCTATCAACAGCAACCAAGGCCCAACTATAAGAGGAGGGTTTACTCAGCCCACCTGAAGGGCACACCTCAACTACCCAGCTTGAGTGATGGGGGAGGCTGTGCCACAGGATACAGGATACCTACTACATTGGGCCATGCTACCAACACATGGAATCAAAGCAGCTCTATCTAATGCATAGAAACAAACACAGGGAGGCCAATAAGAAAATAAAGAAATAAGACCCAATCAAAGAACAGATCAAAACTCCAGAAAAGGAACTAAACAAAATGGAGATAAGCAATCTATCAGATGCAGAGTTCAAAACACTGGTTATAAGGATGCTCAGGGAACTTAGGACCTCAACAGCATAAAAAAGATCCAGTCAGAAATGAAGGATACACTAATTGAAATAAAGAACAATTTACAGGGAAACAACAGTAGAGTGGATGAAACAGAGAATGAACAATGATTTGGAACATGAGGAAGCACAAATCAACCAATCAGAACAAGAAGAAGAAAAAAGAATCCAAGAAAAAAAAACCAACCAGGACAGTGTAAGCAGCTTGTGGGACAACTTCTAGCATCCTAACGTTTGCTTCATAGGGGTGCCAGAAGGAGAAGAAAGAGCAAGCTATTGGAAATCTACTTGAAAAAATAATGAAAGAAAACTTTTCTAATTTGTTGAAGAAAGCATTCAAGTCCAGGAAGCACAGAGAGTCCCAAATGAGATGGACACAAAGAGGCCCACTCAAAGACACAGCATAATTAGAGAAAGAGATGGGAGGGTGGATATGCAAGAATGGGTGAGAGGTGAGGGTATTAAAGAAAGTACAAATAGTTACAGAATAGCCATGGTGATATAAAGTACAGTACAGGAAAGGGAGTAGCCAAAGAACTTACACGCATGACCCGTGGACATGAACAAGGGTGGGGGGATTGCCTGAGGGAGAGAGGGGTGCTGGGTGGAAGGGAGCAAAGGAGCAAAAATCAGGACAACTGTAATAGCATAATTAATAAAATACAATTTAAAAAATAAAATAATAATTATGTCTTCATGTGATATACACGAGTTTACCTAAGAGAAAATATTTTCATAATTGTGACACAGTATTACAAAGTATAATAAACTCTCTCCCTGGCTTGATTTGGGAGTGGGGTATGCTTATTAACTGGATAACGTGATTAATTCATAGTTACTCTACAATAAAAAAAATATATCTGATGATCTGATAGTTCACAAAGTATTTTCATATATATCATCTCAACCAATTCTTAAAAACACAAATTGTAAAACCTCACTGACTATAATATTTGATGATCCACTACAAATAGTAATTGTACTTCAATTTCTAAAATATTACCAGTTGATGTAACACACTATCAGATAAAAAAACCTGTACCAGGTTAATAAGCCTCATGGAATGGGTGGTTTGTCACTGCTTGGTGCTCAGATTTCATTCGACTTTACAATCCTCACTGAAAATGCACTATAGGAAAGACTTGATTTTCAACAGCATGTTTGGAAGTCATCAACTATGTTTTATAAATCCCACAGTACACTGTGTGTGTGTGTGTGTGTATACATACATTTTTTAATAGCTAAAAATACAGGAACAGTGTATACCAAGGAAGTCATTTAAATGTGGGAAATAGTATATTCTCTTTTCTCATTAGGTAACCCAATACATCTCTATTTCTCATCTTTTAAAATTTGTGTTTGTAAGCACAACACCCTGTTTTTTAGGAGAGGCGTTTTGCAGGGAAGAAAATGATGGTCAGAGGAGAACAGAGGTACTTAGACAAAGACAAAGGAGAAAGAGGCCCCGAGCCCTCATCAGTAATTCTCTGTCGCTGTCTTCCTTTCATTCCTGTCTTCTCCCAGCGCCTGTACCAGGCTCCCCCTTCTGCAGGACACCTGTCTTTGATTTGACAATATGACACATATTAGCTATAATCCTCATCATCATTCATTTAAGGAAAGCAAAACTGAGTATATGTGCTTTTAAGAAGGTACAGCAATGAGCTTACACAGCAAAAGTGTACAAACAAGTATATTACCTATGTAATTGCCTTAGCTGAACTTAAGGCTCTGATCTTTAATTGCCTGATTGAACTGATCTAAAAAGCTACAATTTTTTAATCAAGGAAAAAATTAAATAGCTTTTTTTGGGGAAAAGGCATCTTTAATCTTATTTTTATGGAATTCAAGTTATTAAATATGGACAAAATCCTCTAAGATATTAAATTAACAACTCAATCTAGAGTAAATTTCTCATTATAATGCTTTACAAAAGTCTTCAAGAAAACCTCGCTCATTCCACTCTTCAATAAAAACACATGCTTTTAAATCCAGAAGGTAGAAGTCTCCACAAATAACTAGGAAACTGAAAAGCTGAACATATCCATATATTTAAAGAGGTGCATTGCCACCGCATATCACTTCTATAGCTGTGTGCCCGTCATTACTGGGGAATAACCATTCACTTGCACTGTAATTCGTCTGCCTTTCCATCCAGACAAATGCAGTTGCACACTCACTCACTGGTATTTATTTAAAACTAAAATCCCTGGAGAGGGTTTGCTGGCCCACTGCCACTGCCGCTGCGCAGCCCCTCGCAGGCATTTTATTGTGGGTCACTCTGCGCAGGAACTGGGTCGGTCAGCATAAACTGGGAAGAGGAGGACAAGCTCAGGATTCCTTTAGGAAACCTCCATGTTCTCAATCAGCCGAACCATTGAGGCCCTAGTCTGTCACTGATCAAAGAACCTTTTCTCAGCCCAAGCTGCCTTGGAGCTGGGAAGAGGGCCCTCCCTGCCTCTGAGGGGCTCTGGTCAGCACCACTTGCCCACAGTGAGTACAGGGCGGTTGTTCTGGAAACCTCACCAACCCTTCAGAGTTTATTTTTAGATCCAGACATAAATCCATCTGAAACATGACTATGAAGATCCCACTTCAAATGAAAGATTCAATTATTTCTCCAAAACAAAGAGTAAAACTAAAACCAGATAATTTGGATACAGGAAATACTAGAGGTATAGCTATTTATCAGTATCTGCTGATTTCTGACTTTAAAAAAGAAAAATAAAAAATCACTGCAGAATAACTCAACAGTATTTTCCCATCTACTCTAGTTCTTAGTGCTAAGAGTCCTCACAGATTCATTATGAGCCAGAACTGTGCTGTGTTTCCAGGCTGTAGGATGGTCCTAAGGATCAATTTAACAACAACATTTGCATGTCCATGCCACGGTCCTTCTAGTGAAAGCTTTGCTGTTGAGAATTGATGACTTCCTTGAGTTCTTTTGTCGAATGAAGAGCAGATGCCCATAAAAATCAATAAAATGACAAGAACTGACCACTGTGTTAATTCCTATTAAAATGGTTATAACTGCTTTATGAGTTGGTGAGTGGGTGGAGGTGGGAACACAGCGAACAGAAGCAATACAAGTCATTCAATGTGAAATGCCATTTCTTTTCATCTTGGTGGTGAAAATGCTCCATTTTTCTCCCAACTGCCAGGTGTGTTTACATGCTTATTCATACCCAGGAAGAGTAATACTAACTCGCCCTACACTTACATTTTGCACCAACTAACACTCTAGAAATAGAGTGGACTGGCTTTAAGGCAAAATTTGGTTTACGATTCCAATTAATCAGCATAAATGCCTTCAAGAACTGAACTGATACTTTGTCAAAATCTACATATCCTCTTCAAAAAAGGAAGGAGGAATTAAGAAATTGGTATCACCAGAATATGAAAAACAAAAAACAATCCTTAGTGACAGATGTGGCACTAAAATTGAAGACTTCAGTTTTTTTCTCTCTCTCATAGTTTATACCTTTTATTAAAAAAGAAACAAAAAAAAAACCCAAAACAAACTTCCTTTAATCACATCTAATGTGTATGCTGCTGCCTCCCCTGAATGTGCATTAAGCTAGGCTGAACAGATGCAGAAAATTAAACTGTACTGTTAGTAACATTAGGCCCTGAAGTTGCTTTGTTATCATTTGTATCTCACTTACTAACTTGTTTCAAATGAATTCAGACATTTTGGGAACATTGAAAAATGCAAAGGGAGGTTCCTTTTGCAACAATCCACAGTTATCTGATTATTCTCCTCACATGTTCAGTCAATAGACTAGGAGACTAATTTCTGATGCTTTCACCAATTCCTTATTTAAAGGTTCCCTTTCAAGGTATGTGAAGCGATGGCTTAAGGAACTGTGTATGCTGATATCTGAAATGTTAAAAAGGATGCAACTGTATGGAAGTGAAGGTTTTGCATTAACTAGAGTTAAGTAAGAAAAATAAGATCCTGTCATTTTAAGATAACATGAAATACGTTTTTACCTGTTTGGTAAATATTATCCACAGAAATACAATACCAAGTTTATAATCTGAATCAGAGCATTTGAGTGAGAAGATCAGAAAAATAACTTTTTTGACTACCAAATATATTGCTGGCTTAAATATCGTATCACTTATTCACTTTAAAAGTCAAGGGATCAGAAGAGCTCCCCACCCCACTCATATTAAGTCCAAGTTTGCAGGCTCGGTACATACCTCTATGTAAAATCTTCAAACTCCACAAATAGGTAAGGCCTTTAACAACCTAAAATCGAGAAAGAGAAAACAACACAATGATGGTTTTTATAAAGAACACTGTATATCTAAACATATAATCTTATCCATTATAATTCTTTAAAAAATATTTATTTATTTTCAGAGAGATGGTAAGGGAAGGAGAAAAAGAGGGAGAGAAACATCAATGTGCGAGAGAAACATCAATTGACTTGCTTTTGGCAACCTGCAGCCAGGGACCAGGCCCGCAATCCAGGCCTGTGCCCTGACCAGGAACTGAACCGACGACACTGAGCTTTGTGGAATGAAGCCCAACCCACAGCCTCACTGGCTCAACTGTAATTTTTCTTTTAAAACTCTGTCAACCAATAAGCATCTCCCACTTCTGTGTCAGGTTCTGTGAGAATGCCAAATGTCCAAGCTTCAGGTTCTTTCTTTCACTGAACTTTCAGTGTTCTGAAGACAAGGTGTGAGAAATGAAAGGATTAAGTGTCTGTGCATAAAATGACCAGGAAGGACATGTACCAAGTTCTTAGTGGAGAGGGACAGGAAAAGGGGACAAAGACCTTCATTTTTTATTTTTCTGTACTTCTATATATAAAATTGTTTTCAAAAGTCATGACATTTATGACCAAAAAGGGGACATTTTAAGAAAGTTAGGTAGCTAAGGCAACAAATAGAAAAAGAGATAGTTTTTCCTGCCTATAATCTGGAAGCTTTACCACGGTGCTGGGCTTTGAGTAACCAACGTGAAAAAAAGAGGAGAAAGCATTCAGGCCAAGGTAAGAACATATAGTCAAAGTACTAGAGCAGTGCACTCTTGAAAAATATCAAGGTCAGGAAAGAAACACTGAGACACTGTTCCAGATTAAGAGAGATTAAACACACATGACCGCTAAATGCAATGCAGAGCCCTAGACTGGATGCTGAACCAGAAATTGTTTTCCTTTGGTCTATAAAGGTATTATCGGACAACCGGCAAATCTGAATAAGGAATGTTGATCAGATAATAGTAATGTGTCAGTGTTAATTTCCTAATTTTGATCAGCGCACAGTGATAATCTAAGAGAACGTCCTTGTTCTTAGGAAATGCACACCTGAAGTTGTTAGGGGCAAGGGGCCATGATGGCCGTAACCTATTCTCAAATGTCTAAGGAAAAAATATGCAGTGGTTTCCATCTGCAGTTGGAAACCCACATATACGAAGGGCCAACTTAAGTTACACACTCAGATTTTTGTCTCCACAATGGTCAGTGCCCCTGAAACCCTGTGCTGTTCAAGGGTCAACTGTGTGAGTGTGCATGTGTGTAAATGAAAGGTGGTTAACTGTTAACAACTGCGGAGTCTGAGGGAAGCATCTGTGGGAATTCCTTGTATTATTCTCACAAAAATAATTTTCTGAAAGTTTTAAATAATTTCAAAATAAAAAGTTTCCAAAAATATTTTAAATGATATGGGGTAAGAAATAACAAAGCAGCCCATTTGGCTGATGCAAGTAACAGTGTGCAATCATGTAGATGATACTCAAAAAGCAAGTCAAGGAAATAAAATGAGAAGATGAACAACTGAATTAGATTTAGATTTCAGGATTTAACAGCCAGAGTTAAGAATAATTAGTCATGGGGTGGTAAACGCACAATACAATATACAGATCATGTACTGTACAATTGTACACCTGAAACCTGTATAATTTTATTAACCCATGTCACCCCAATAAATTCAATTAAAAATTAGTCAAATAAGATACTGAGAAAAGAAAGTATTTCTAAGACCCTAAGTACATGGGTTATAAGTGCTACTTTCTAGGTGGGAAATTTAACCATTAAAAGCTTTAAAAATCTTCATATAGAAATTATTATAAAAAGAGATGCACACATTTTTATTTACACCCACTGACTCTGTACCCACATGAGTGTGGGCTTGCCAATTTCAAGGCTGACTATTCATAATTAGGTATCAGATACAATAAATGAACACCCATCACTCAAATTTAGTATAAGAATTTAAAAGCACCTATCGTTGTCAGAAATTTCAGGTGGGTGAGGAGTGTAAGAACAAGAAGAGCTCGCAGTAGGAGAAGTTACTGAGTGAGTTACAGCTCTTGAAGTGATGACAAGAGGGTTGGGGGTAAGTATGCAAGGGTTTCAGTTGGTCAAGAATGATTACAAGTAACATTAAAAACAGAAATGCAAAGGGAGAAGCCCAGTTTCCAAATAGTAAAGATCTAGAAGAAGATAAAATCTATGTCAATTAATGCTGAGCAGAGGTCAACATATTCTAATTGTTCTCATAGAGTAGAATGCACTGCTGAAAGATTTCCTAACACAGTATAACCAATTCCACAATGTATGTCTATTTTAAAGGAACAGGTGCATTTTCATAGCAAATGATTTCCTCCAGGGTTTAGGATAAGTGACATTACAATAAAATATGCATTTTCTAAACAGTAAGGCTATAAAAAAAGAAAATACCAAAATAGTAATAATGATAACTTGAACAAAAAAGAAGGAAACAGGACAAAAATATTTCCTTAAATGCTTATAAAAATACCATCAATAATATAGTTTTCTTTTTTTAAAAAATGTATTTTATTGATTATACTATTACAGTTGTCCCCTTCTCTTCATTCCCCTCCACCCTGCACACCCTCTCCCACCCACATTCCCATTTAGTTCATGTCCATGTGTCATTGGTTCTTTAGCTTCTTCATTTCCCATACTATTCTTGCCCCTGTCTATTTTCTACCTACCATCTATGCTTCTTATTTTCTTTTCCTTTTCCCCCTCGCACCTCCTCTCACTCCCCTGTTGCTAACCCTCTATGTGATCTCCATTCTGTGGTTCTGTTCCTGTTCTAGCTGTTTGCTTTTGTTTTAGGTGTGGCTGTTAATAACTGTGAGTTTGCTGTCTTTTCACTGTTCATATTTTTTATCTACTAGTTTTCTTTTTGAGTAGTAAGACAAAGTCATCTTATTTAGCATGAAGTAGTCATCTTCTGAGTTCTGGAAGTAGGGTTAAACTTCTCAATTATAAGCTTTATTACATATTATAAAACTTTCCCATGATAGGTAAAATTACAAATTTTGCTAGAGATTCAAAAATATTATTTTTCCAACTTTGTCAAAATTGACTACATTTCCCTTTATAAGCATATGAGAATCAAAGTAGCGGGAGCTAGAGATCTGTGGACTGAAAACCTAGAGGGTATCATCGGTATTCAGCAGACTAGGCCTCACGACAATGGCTTGACAAAGCCTTGACACTAAAAGTACTTATATCTGCTGTCAATCACGCACTCCTTGACATGTCAAGTGCACATCCTTTCAGGGACAACTTCAATCAACATGAACACTCAAAATAGAGTACACAATGTCACTGCTTCAGAAATGAGCAGGAAAATAAAACGTGTTGGATGCCAGGGAAAGACAGAAAGGAGACCAAATCCAAATGGGAAGTGAGTAAAAATCATGGAGCAAGCTGGAAGGCTCAATTCAGTCAGTTTACGTATATTTCTTTTTCTGGGAAAAATATTCTCTTGCCATGTGTCCTACAAGAGAAAATCTGAACAACATATCATAAAGGCTGACAGGGGTCCATCCTACAATGAACCTCGGAGCTCTGAAAAGTCAAGTCAGTTTGTGGACAGAGAGATACCTTGGTATATCTCATGTCTTAGAACATGAAAAGAATCTGAGGCAACAGTGTGCTCTATTCCATTATCCTCTCATTCATATTGTACTTCTCTTTTTTCTCTTCTTTCTTTGTTTCTTTTTAACCTTGTTCTCCCTTTCACTCCTTCCTCTTCCTTTTTCTCATTCTCTTAGGAAAGTAGAGTGAAAGAACATGAGGCCTGGAGTCAAACAGCCCTCGGTTCAACTCATGACTCACTCACTAGTCATATGGTACCTCTGGGCAAGTTATTTAACTTTTCTAAACCTCATCTTATACATGTGTAAATATGTACAATAACCTACATGTTTTTTGCAGAGTTGCTGTTTAGACTGAATGACAATATCTGTAGGTAAAACATTTATCAGTGATTGGCTCAAGAAAGTATTCACCACACAGCTATTTCCCTCTTTTCTATAACTCCGTTGATTCTGATTTGAAAATGGTGCCCACTGTGGTTTCCTGGCCTCGCTGAGAGAACGGAAGGGAATGATGCTGACGCTGCCTTCAGAACATAAGAGGAGAGATACGCAAGGGTACCAGGAGCCCAGCCAGGCTAAGAAGGCATTCACTTTACAAGTCATGGCCTACGACCCATCGATTTGCTAGTCTCACTTTGGCTGGCGATTCTCCCATTAGTTTTTGTCAGCTGCAACAAAGGATTATCCAAGTTTGTAGCCTCCTCAAATTACATTAAAAAATACACTTTGCAAGCATTACACAAGCTTAGGCCCCAGAAGAGTTTTATAAAAACTGGCAGATGAAGAGCAAAATTATCAAAGCATTTTTCCTCCTCTTGGCCACAGGCAGTTTTCATTACTATGACCTGATGAGCCATAAAAGTTGGAGCAATCGGACACATTCTAGAAAGAAAAAAAACCCTCCTAATTTTTAAAAATGTAAGGGCAGATATAAACAATGCTTTGGGCTAGCACTTATTTTAAATGCCTTTCACTAAAATAACTTCTGTCTTATTTTCAATTACCCAATAGGTAAGCCCTGTATTTGAAACTGGATTATTGTTATTGTTATTATTTTTTTCCAGACTCCACTGACTTCACCGGCTCCCTGCCCCAGCAGAACTTAAAAGACCGGGGGCCTTGTGTGGGCGTCCTGCATAGAGAAAGGTAAGGTTTATGAAGTCCAAGAAGGGCATGTTCCTCTTCTGAAGGGGGCAGGTTCCTGTTTTAGGCAAGTTCAGTAGATAATTGAGTATATGGAACTCATACACTTTTTTTCATTTTCAATTGGTACCCTTGCCTCCCCCTCCTTTATTATACATGTTATTAAACATTAGCGTCAAGAACTGCCAAAAGCCACCAAGAACTCATTCCCACCCCCAGATTAAAAGAGGAAATGAAACATTTTTATTTTCATCTAAAATAGTGATTTAAGTACTCAAATTTCATACTAAACTAATCTGCCTAAACATGTAGATTAGAAGCTACTTAACAGCAAAAGCATCAGAAAGGGAAGTTCTCATCACCCTGGGCAGTTCACACTAATAATTAGAAAGAAAAAAGGAAAGCTGTGAATTACAATGAACTAAAACTAAATAAGTGTCCACGTTGGATTAAAGGATTTGAGTTGACAGTCTGAAGTATAATGAATGTGAAAATCAGCCATTTAATTAAATGGTACGTGATCACTTCGCTCTGCATTAAACTGCTTACGTTGTCAGAGTGCCTTCAGTTTAGCAATTGTTCACTATTACACCACCCAAAGACTTCTCTTAGACACTGTTTAACCTCCATTACTCCACGTTTGAGATCTGGGGCTTATATAGGAAGTTAGTTTAGTTGCTATATGTCATCAGTTTACTCGTGAATATGGAGAATAGGGAAACTGCTTTTAATCACAAAGAAAATAATCTGAGATGAAGTGGGTGGGTGAAAAAAATGAAAACCCAAGGACGTAAAAAGTCTGCAGAAATCTTCAAGAATAAAGTAGTATTTTCCTATACACTGTTTTATTTCAATAACTTAGACTTTAAAAGTATTTTCTAATATGCCTATAACTATAAAGTGTCCAAAATCTAGTTCTCTTTTTGAAGAACACAGAAATTTTACTGGTGAGCAAGAGCACTGAGGTCCCTGAAAACACATGAGATTAGGACAGGCGAGTACCTCTCAGCCTGAAAGATGTCACGTGACCGTGGACTTTCTGTGGGTTGGTCTACGAAAAAAAGAAAGCACAAACGTGACAAGAAAAGAAGGTTGAGAAGGCCCTCGCTGTCGGTAAGAATTGAAGAAAATAAGAACATCCTGAGGATATAAGAAGAATAAGGCTTGACTAGAGATGAAATCACCCAGACCGCATAAGGTTGAAGCCATGTACTCACAGCTACTGCAATCCTCCCGAGGACGTGCTCTGGAATTTTTCTGTACACATCCAAAGATCCCCCTGTAGAGAGAGACAAACATGCTGTGTTACTACAAATGAAACTACTGGGGCCACTCTTCTGTGCACTCTTTGCGAGAAAATTTTTTCTCATCTTATGCATTAAATGTCTGGGGTAAACTTGGTTTTTGTCCAATTTTATTTATAACAGGGGTATCAAACTAATTTTCATGGGGGCCACATCAGCCTCATGGTTGCCTTCAAAGGGCCGAATGTCATTTTAGGACTGTGTAAATGTAACTACTCCTTAACTAGCGGCAAGGAACTTGGTGCTGCCTCCGGGTAGAAACAAGGTGCCGGGCCGGATAAAACAAGGTGGAGGGCCGGATGCGGCCCATGGGCCTTGTGTTTGCCACCTGTGGTTTATAACATAATCACACTTCCAGATGAAGCGTAACTAGATACTTCCATTTTATTCCCAAGTGTATAATCATATACACACAAATACTGAAGAAAGCTAGTCAACAGCAGGCTGAGAAACGGTACTTTATGTAAATTTAAGTACATATACAAAACTGACAATCAACAGGACAGTCACATTAGGTACCTGCCTGTGTAACAGTTTTCTCAAATGTAACCTGGAATCCTATCTTAAATTTACCGTTAACAAAAGTTGATGAATATAAGGTCCAAAATGCACACACAGTCTAACAAAGTACTAATGTTAACATCTACCGAAATGAACATTACCCTTCAAATTAGTTACCAAGACAAGCAATCAATGTCTGCCGAAGATACTATCTCAGTTCAAAATGGGTTTTGTTTTATCTTTGTTTTTTTGAAATTCTCTTTGATAACACTTTGAAAACCACTTTATGGGATAAAAAAGAAAAACCAATCTCCTAGGTCGTAACATTTTTCACTGAAATGGCATTCACTAATACCCTTAACCTTTACCAGTTCAGCTTCAGCAGTTTCTAAAAATCCAAACCACTAGATCGGGAACATCGCAAAGGCAAGGGCCATGTTTGCTTGTTTGTTTTTTAATTTCCATCAACCTAGAAGTCAGCACAACTAGCGAATGAGGGATATTCAATAAATATCTGACAGATGAATAAATACATAAGTAAAAATCACCGCGAAGGTCTCCAGGTAAGCACAGCTGCTCAGAGTAGTTTAATAAGAAGAGACTGCAAACCATTTGCAGCACCAACAGCATCACGGAAATAACTGCATCACTTTCCTCAGTAACTATTTTAAGGAACCAACATTTGCTTGAAAGTATAAATTTGGGTATGCTCATTAATTTTAGGAAATATTCCAAGAACCACTATTTTACTGATACTAATGATGCGAAGACCTGAGAACTGTTTTAACAATATGTACTAGCTGTCCTTTCAGTCAAATTGAGGTGTTCTGTCTCTCAGTTTACAACAGGATTACCCAGGGTATTTGAGAAACACCTTTTCTATCAGAGGTTAAATATGAATTTTTAACCTCTACTATACTACACTATACTACCAGATCATTTACAGATATACTTCACAAAGGATGAGCATGGAAAATGTTATTCTACTGAAATGAACTTGTCTATTTTACAAAAAGAAAAATTTTATGTCAAGGTTTTCTAAAGCTGAATGTCAGAGAAAAATATTAAATAACTTTTCCTGTAAAAATATAAATATAAATAAAGGCACTGGTTTTATATTTATCTCGTTTAAAGCAGGAAAATGATCACTTTTTTAGGTAAGTTTGCCTTGTAGTTTCCAGATTCTGACCAGATGCCGGAAAACCGCCATGTGACTAAAACCTGTGCTTTGGCTCCGGGTACTACTGGGAGACACCGAGAAAATGCACTTCCATACGGAGCTGAACCATCGTTATTTACTAAAATAGCATTTTTATTATAGATGCAATAAAAGGTAAAGTATGGTAGAAAAGTGTTATGTTCTCATTGATCTTTCAGATGAATTGGCTGTTGCAAGGATGAACAGTCTCAAGAAGATCAGGCTTCATGGGTTGGTGTTTGGAATACTGATAAATGCAGTTTACCGCACCAATCCCTTATGAACTGAATAGCCTGAGTGGCCCAAAACTAGGAGGTGTGAATTCACTCACATACACTAGTAAGTCCTAACAGGAAATTTATTTTTACATAGGATATAAATCAGGTCTTAATTATAATTAGCTGAATGGACAATATCCAATAAGCTAAACAAAAAGCCAAAGAGTATATTAGTACCATTATCAGTAGAACAAGTGAAAAGAGAATACTAATTTGAGATATTTCACTGGTTTTTGTAAATGTCCATTTAATCTGTTACATCCCACTGTCCTTAGCCATCCATACAGGTAAATATTTACACCAGGCTTTCTGTCAATCACAGATTCATCCTTTCCTTGACACACTTATTAGAGATAATCATCAGAGGCAAAATGAATGAATGAATGAATGAATGAATGAATGAATGAAGAGAAAAGAAAAAAGATGTGGCAGATCCATTCAGAGTCAAGAGTTCCTGTTAAGCCTGATGAGTTCTCTTTGTGCGGTTACATAACTCTTACTAGTTTAGCAGTGGCAGAAGGTTTTCAGTTAAACTTTTACTCGGTGCTACTGAGTAATTTCTATCCTATAGGCCTATTCCCAAAAGGCAATTTTTAGATTCATCAAGCCATCAAACATTCGTGCTGGAGGGGCACTAAAGGTCACTGCAATGACTTTATTTGACAGGCGGAGGAAACTGTGTCCCAGATAAGTGAGTACTTTAGCCATGATCATGAGTCAGTCGAAGGCAGAGCTCAGAAAAGACCTGAGCGTTTGAACTCCTAGAACTGCTAAGGTCTGAAAGGTTTCCCTACAACATCACATAGCTTGAGAATCACATGTAAACTTTTTATAGTTTAAAAAGTCTCACTGAAATGTGCTATTATGATATACAAGAGGTCTGTCTGGAGAAAGTCCAGCCACTGTTATTATAATGAGAATGGTCTGTGTGATATCGATGTAACCAGGCAACCAAGGACAGTGGACTGGAATGCACATGCATGGCTAATGGCAACTTCACTGTACTAGTCAGTGGGGGTAGTAAACTGTGTGTGGCCACCGCATTCAAAATGACCGAGCAAGTAGAGGGGCAACCCTGCACTGAATTTTGTGTTAAGCTTAAACACTCCTCTGCAGAAACTATCTGGATGATTCAGAAGGCTTTCATGGACGATACAATGAGTGCAGCGCAAATACAAGTGTGGCACAAACACTTCAAAGATGGTCGAGAATCTGTTGAAAGGGATCCATGTTCTGGAAGGCCTACAACAAGCAGAACACCTGGGAATGTTGAATATATACAAACTGCAATCAGCGAAGACCAGTGACTGACAGTACAAGAACTGGAAGGTGACTGGGGATTCCAAAAGCTACTATGTCCCAGATTTTGATGAAGGATCTTGGCATGAAATGTGTTGTGGCAAAATGCATTCTGTGGCTTCTGTCACCAGAGCAGAAGGAACATTGTGCTGCAGCTGCTAATGACTAGATTCAAACTGCTACCAATGAACTTCCTCAAGAAGGTCATAACTGGAGATGAACTGGGGGTCTGCAGACATGATCTGGAAACGAAGGCCTGTCCTCCCAATGGAATCTGCCTGGTTCTCCACGCCAGAAGAAGGTGCAGCGAAGTCGCAGCAAGATCCAGACCATGTTAACTGTGTTTTTTGATTGGGAAGGTGTTGTCCGTCATGAGTATGCCCCTCCAGGCCAAACAATTAATACAGAGTACTACCTCGAGTTCTTTGTTGGCTGAGAGATGCAATACAACTAAAACGGCTGCAGTTATGGGCAACTGGTGACTGGCAGCTTCATCACGACATGCCCACTCATGGATCATGTCTCATGTAGAGTTTTTTTGTGAAACATCAAATCACCCATGTGACTCAGACCCCCTATTGCTCGGATTTGGCACCCTGCAAATTCTGGCTTTTCCCAAAACTAAAATCACCTTTGGAAGGGAAGAGATTTCAAACCACAGAGGAGATTCAGGAAAAGACGACCAAGCATCTGATGGTGATTCCAAAGAAGATTTTGCAGAGTGTTTTGAACAGTGTAAGAGATACTGGGAGAACTATGTGAGGTCCCAAGGTGCCTACTTTGAAGGGGTCTAAGGTGTCATTGTCTATGTACAATGTTTCTTGTATCATCTTCAAGAAATGTCTCTATTTTTCATATTACATGACTGGATACTTTATGGATAGATCTGGTAACTGAGAAAGATAGTCTAATCTTAGCTGAGATGTTAGTATTCTGGGCATTTAGAAACTCACTTATCTGTGGCAAAGTTAGTTTGAACTGTTTGCTTATGATTCCGAAGGCACTGGTTTGCTCCCTGTGACCTGTCATTTCCCAGTGTCCCCTGGCCTCAGATCATCCCTAGGCCATTGTTTCACTGTATGCCACTATCCACCACAGGAACCAGGAGGAAGAGTGCTAGCAGATTAGCGAAAACCAATCTCAGCTGCCAAACAACTACATGACTCTGTTGACGAATCAGGGCTACTATCTTCAAGTAACTAGACCGAAAGGACTCATGGGGTAAGGTATGTGCTGATCCTGATACAGGATCTAAAACAGAAAGTAGCGTCTTGCATGTAGGATAAACAAAAATGAACAAGCAGCAACATTTCCCCTAAAATAACCATAATTATTATTAATAACAACAAAACTGAAATCTGAACCCATGAACAAAAATGTCAGAAGAAGCTCTCTTAATGTTTGCTAATTGAAAACGTAAAAAGCCCTTTCCTTCTTTGCAACATGGGTTTTGGGAAAACAATTTACTCCCATGATGGTAATCCAAATACATGCACACATATTCTCAGATGCATTTGGGTGTTTCTTAGTGGATTTAGTTTTGACTTAATGAGAAGGTGTGTCACCTCACTCCCCCGGAAGATACCACTTGCAGTTCTGACCTTATTCCACCTGACTTGAGCTTGCCTAGTACAAAAAGCTTTTTCCTTAGGGGCATTTGTTGAAAATAATAAGAAGCAATTGATTAACTTTGTAACTGATTGAAGTGGTAGCTAACAGTTGAGGTAAACAACAGTAACCAAAAACAATAAAAAAAAAAAGCTGGGGAACAGGATGTCCATAGAGGCTTTGAAAAGCTGTAACATACTCTTAGGAATTTAGGACATGCACAAGTGTAAGACTTCTTCAAAGACAGGGAAAAAATGGAGCTATACAAAAGCAACGTTTTTGTATAGTACTGAAAGGAAGTTGGTAGTAATCTGAAATATGTTGTCAGTTAAAATGTTAACTGCAATCTCTAAAGAAACCAAAAATAAAGCTGAAAAATAGAGTCAAAGAAAAGACAAGAGAATATAAACGATGTATCAGAAAATATTTAACATAAAAGAAGGTAGTAATGGAAGACTAGAGGAACATGAGAGACACAAAGCCTTACAGAAAACACTCTAATTTGAATTAAACACTCTAATTTAAACACTAATTCAGTAAGAGTTACGTTTAGGGGGAATAGAGTCTCAGTCCTACAAGATGAAGAGAGTTCTAGAGCTCAAGGGTGGTGGTGGGTACACAGCAATGGGAGTGTACTTAATGCTTTTGAACTAAACACTAAATCATGTCACATGCATTATACTACAATTTAAAGAAAGACTGTTAAAAAGCAGTTTTATGTGCACAGTCTTTCAAACCTTGCCAGGCCACAGAGGAATGAGCCTTGGGCCTGGAACACTTGCGTACTAAGAGAAAGGGCCCACACAGCCTGTGCTGGCCTTACCTCTTTGGGAGTATCTTTCCCAGTTCCAGACTTAATACGTACTACTTTGTCTTGCTTACGTGTGTATATAAGCAATCCTCAGGCATGTCCCCAGCTTTCTGCATTTCTGACTCCACAGGAGTGCGGCGGGAGTGCCCAGCACAAGAGAGGGTGCGCAGGCCTACCGCTCTGCAGAGGCTACAGGGGCCACTGCCGACGGCCATGGACTGACGCTCACTGCTGAAGCTCTCTCTCTCTGTGTGTCTCTTTCTTCAATGTGAGCAAGCACCGTTCAACCTAGTTCTGGGACTTATCCTGGTAATAGGCAACAGGGGCCAACTGACCACAAAAACAAAAAACGCCTCCCGCCTCCCAGGACCAGGTGACTTCACTGGTGAATTCTATCTGATGTTTAAAGAAGAACTAACATCAGTCCTTCACAACTCTTCAAAAAACAAAAGATGAGGGAACACCTTCCAACTTATTCTTTGAAGACGTGGTACCTTGATACCAAGACCAGACAATGTTACAAGAAAATCACAGATCAATATCTCTTAACAATATGGATGTAAAAATCTTTAAAAATATACCAGAAAATTAAATCTAGCAACATATAAGAAAGGATTATACATCATGACCAGGAATGCAAGATTAGTTCAACATACAAAAATCAACTAACATACTACATCATTACAAAAGAGGACAAAAAACACATGTCCACTTCAGTAGACACAGAAAAAGCATGTGACAAAATCTAACACCCTTTGTGATAAAAATACTCAACAAAGTTGGAAGAGAAAGGGACTTCCACAACCTGGTAAAGGCCACCCACCAAGCCACATCCCACTCACACGGTGAAAGACTGAAAGTCTCCCTTTAAGGTCGGCAACAACAGGGTCTGCTCTCGCCACTTCTGTTCCTCAACACAGCACTGAAGTTCCGAGCCAGGCCACGTCTTTAAGAAGGCACCCAGACTGGAAAGGGAGAGGTGAAACTCCCTCTGTTTACATGAAGCTCTACACAGAAAACCCCAAGGAATCCTCAAAAAGCTGTCAGAATTCAATGAGTTTAGGAAGGTAGGAGAATATAAGATCGATATACGAAAATCATTTGTATTTCTATATACTAGTGATGAACCATCCAAAAATGAAGTTAAAAAAGTTTAACTTATTATTAATAACATCAAAAATAAAATATTTAGAAATATATTTAACAAAAGAATTATAAAACCTGAATACTCAATTTCAAAATTTTCTACAAGTTACAATAATCTAGGACAGCAATTTTCAACTGGTGTGTCGCAAGAATTTTTAAGACATGCAATACCTGACTGTTTATTTGGGGGCAGACCTCTTTTCCCTTACATTTTCAAATTTAAAAAATGACAACAGCCAACACAACAATAGCTTTCTGGTGTGAATGAATCAAAATTATACCTATTTTTTTTGTCAGAAAGGAAAAAAATACATCTTTTGGTGTGCCACAGAATTTTAGTAATTAGCTTATGTGTGCCACAAGATGAAAGAGGTAGAAAATCGCTGATCTAGAGTAATTATGTAAAAATAAGTAAATACAGCGTGGTACCGAGACAAGAATAAAAAAATAGAATGGAGTAGAACTGAAGGAACACAAATACATTTTATGGTCAATTAATTTTCAACGAGAGTGCCAAGAAAATTCAGTAAAAATAATCGTAACAAATGGTGCTTGGACAACCGGACACCCACATGCAGAAGAATAACTTTGGACCTCAACTCACACCATATGTAACAAAAATTAACTCAAAATGAATCAAGGACTTAAATGTAAGAGCTAAAACTATAATACTCTTAGAAGAAAACAGGTGTGAATTTTCATACCCTTGGATTAAAGAATGGTTTCTTATCTATGACATCTAAAGCATAAGCAACCAAAGAAAAAACAGGTGAACTGGACTTCATCGAATTGAAAACATTGTGTGCATCAAATACTATTGAGAAAGTGAAAAGACAACCCACAGAATGGGAGAAAATACTTGCAAATACCACATTTGATACAAGGCTGATATCCAGAATACATAAAGAATTCTTACAGTTCAACAAAAACACAAATAACCCATTCAAGAAAATAGACAGAGGATATGAATACACATTTCTCCAAAGAAGACACGTGAAAAGATGGCTGACATCATTAGGAAGTCTAAGTCAAAACTAAAATATGATACCGTTTTATACTTACTAGGCTATAATAAAAGACACACAGGAACAGGTTCTGGCAAAGATGTAGAAACCAGAACTCTCACGTACGGCAGGTGTGAACGCAAACTGGTATGAAATAACAAGAAACAGGTGGCTCCTCAAAAAGTTCAATACAGAGTTACTACATGACCCAGCAATTCCACTCCCTGGTATAAACTCAAGAGAACGGAACACACGTCCATACAAAAACTTGAGCACAAATGTACATAGCAGCAATATTCATAATAGCTAAAAACTAAAAACATTTACATGTCCATCAACTAGTACATTATTAAACAAAATCTCAGTAATAAAAAGGAATGAAGGGCAGTCATGTACCCCTTAAAGATGGGGTACATTCTGAGAAATGCACATTAGGCCATTTCACCGTGCGAACATCACTGAGGGCACTTACAGAAACCTGGGTCGCACAGCCCACCACACGCCGAGGCTGTACGGTGTCATCTGTTGTTCCTAGGCTACAAAGCTACATAGCATGTTTCTGTACTGAACAATGTAGGCAACTGTAAGACAATCAAAAGTATATGTGTATCTAAGCACAGAAAAGAGACAGTAAAAATACAGCATAAAAGATTAAAAAATGGTACACCTATACAGGGCACTTACCATGAATGGAGCTTGCAGGCCTGGAAGTGGCTCTGGGTGAGTGATTGAGTGGGGAGTGAACTGTGAAGGTCTAGGATATCAATGTACACTACTGTAGACTTTATAAACACTTTCCCACAAGCCCTCTCATTGCTTCCCTCCGACAGGGCCAAATATAAAGCATCAAAGCTGTCAATGCTACTAAATGTATAGACATGCGGACTAGATTGATTGAAAATACCAAGGAGAAACTGACTGGCATAGATCTCCATTAGGGAGGAAATGAAAGTGATCCTTCTTGAGGATCAGTAAGAATAAGAAATCAAGATTGGAGCCCTGGCTGGTGTAGCTCAGTGGATTGATTGCCAAATTGCAAAGCAAAGGGTCACCAGTTCGATTCCCAGTCAGGGCATATACCTGGGTTGCAGGCCAGGTCCCCAGCAGGGTGCATGTGAGAGGCAACCACCACACAGATATTTCTCTCCCTTTCTTTCTCCCTCCCTTTCCCCTCTCTAAAAATAAATAAATAAAATCTTTTTAAAAAATCAAGATGGAGAGATAAAGGAACATAGAGGAAGGATTGTTATGGCAACATGGTTTTGGCTACTGCATGCTGAGCAGTGGTCAGATTAAGGAACTTTGTGGTATTCACCAAAATAGAGGGTATTTAACATGGCGAAGGCATAGAACTGAGGACTCAATATTTTTGACTTTAGAAATTTGTATTTGGTTCCGTTGATCCTATACGGCACAAAGGACTCTCTCTAGCAATGAAATGATGGAAGAAATAAAACATACGTATGCTCTGTATCATTTCGACCTGAAACTATTTCCAAAGTGCAGAGACAGCCTGGCTCCACACTACCAGAGAAGGCTCTCAGTAGAGTGGCAGTAGCATGTAAGGCTTGTTACGGTCACTCCTGTGGACCTGTGTCCTTGCACGGGATCTTAGGTCTTCAATGAAGAATTTATAGCAAACTACTCTGAAGCCCATCAGCTTGATCTGGGAGGGTGTAAGCACCCTCTGCACGTGCAGGGCAGGGTGGGGGAGTCCTCTGCGCTGGAGCAGGGCAGTGGCTGGCTGACTGCGACGTGGATTGGAAATGGAGGTGCTGTGAGTGAGAGGGGGCCTGACGCCCTCCCAGCCCCCAGACACTGCTCCCACTGGAGCGGGGACAATTCCTGCTGAACCACGTGTCTTTCCAATTCTTAATGGAAATTCAGCTCCATGATAATCTTATGAGACCACGGTCGTTTTCTTGTGGCCCAAAATTGACTGAAACGTTGTTAGGTGGTGCATGGCTGTAGTGACACAACATGAATAAACCTGGAGAACATTATGCTAAGTCAGAGATTTTCCAATCTTTTTCATCTCATGGCACACATAAACTAGTTACTACAATTCTGCAGCACACCAAAAAAATATTTCTTGCTGATTGGCAAAAAATAGGTATGATTTTGATTGATTTACAAAAAATAATAATAATAGTAACTGGCTACCCTATTTGTTCCAAAGTTACTTGTTAAAAAATCAGGTGCCTTGTATATAAGGTAGTATTTCTGCTACCAAGAATAAACCAATCAGATGTAACCTTATTATGCCATGTGACCAGTAAGATGGGACTCCATTATATGACCTGTATACTTAGGGTTCAAGGCAGGGCATTCCCACTGGACAGCCATTGTTGTGTTGGCGTTTGTCATTCTTTATTTGTCTAAGGGAAAAGAGGTCAGTGTCCCTGACTGAATAGTCAGGTATTGCATGTTTTAAAAATTCTTGCAGCACACCGGTTGATAACTGCTAAGCAAAAGAAGCCAGACACAAAAGCCACATATTATATAAATCCATTTGTGTGAAATGTCCAAAATAGGAAAATCCACAGAGCAAAAAAGTAGGTTAATGGTTACCATGGACTACAGGGAAGGGAGAGTAGGATGTGACTGCTGATTGGTAGGAAGTATGTTTATAAATGTTTAGAATTAATGATAATGGTTGTGTGACCTTGTGAATATAGTAAAAACCACTGAATTTGTACACATTAAAAGGGTGAATTTTCTGGTATTTGAACATACCATCTCAATAAAGAAATTTTTTAATCTAACTGAAAAACTGAGTACTTCAAAAAAGAATGATAAAAAGTCATAAAATAACATCATGTACTGGCTCTATGAATCCACTTTTTCTAGTTGGTCTCCTTGATTAGTAATTGTTACACTGCTCATTATAGTTATCAGTTGTGATTCTTAGCATCCACTATAACTGAATTACATACCTTATTATAGGTATCAATGTTGGCTCATTAAAAAGTCTCGCAGAGCATGAAATAATTGCTTCAGAAATATACTGAGAATTCCCAAAATGAGCTAAGTATATTTTAAAATGTTGAATTTGAATGGGTCAGACACTGTAGAAGTGAGTATGTACAATTTCAAGACTTCTTTGATTTAAAATGGGTAAAAAATAACAATGATGACATAATTTCACTGATAGGGTACCAAGAAATCTGCATTTTACCATAATATTCAGATCAAGAAAGAGTTACCAAACTGGAAATGAATGAAAAAATAAAGAAGAAGAGAAAGGGCTAGAGTCCGTAGAAAACTAAACACATCTTGGCTAAACAGCTGTGTTGAAAAACAATCTGTCTTGCAATTAACAGTTTTCTTTCTAAAAGACACAGGACATTGGGTTAATAGATTTCTTTAAAACTAAATCTGTTTTGGCTATTGAAACATTAAAAGAACAGAACATCTGTGTCGCAAGTAAAGACAGATTGTAGGGAAGAATCAAATATCAAACCACTGATCAGACTAGTATTTAATTTGTTCTATTTAAATTTTCAATAAAAGTAAATGAAATTACATTCTTGAAATTATAGATCACCAATAAATACTTAACACCAGAAACTCCTAAGATGGTTTAGAGTAGAAATAAGAGAATTATTTGTATATTTTAATTATTTTTCATTCTACTTGACATTTATATCAAAACCAGGTCATAAAGCACTCCCACCAATCATTTTTGAAGTATTATAAAAGGGAAAACTCACCATCCATGAATTCTGTACAGATTGAAATTCTGTTTTCTACAAAAAATGCACCATAAAACCCTATGATATATGAAGAATCACACTGTAACAAAAATAAGACAAAAATAGTTAAAAACCTGCAAGTCAATACCTCAGGCATCTTTTATAAGAAAAAAATGACAAAGAAAAAATTACCTTATAAAGAATTTCCAATTCAGACATAATTTGCTTCTGCAGTTCCAGTGTAATATCTAGTAGTATGACCTAAATGTGGAAAAGAATACATTGACACATTTATTCACCTTTAAATTAAATACAGCTATATCATGAAATAAATACAAAAGTGAAAATATGGTGTTTCCTGGATTCATTTCCCCCTTCTCCTCCCCACCGTTATAACCCCCGGTGATGCAAACTGTATCCCCATCTGCCTAACCCTTTGTATTGGGGGAGGTGGTAGGGGAGTGATTGATGGGGCCAAGGAAAAAGGCAGGTCTTAGAGGTCAGTATTAATGGCTTTAAAAGTCAGTTAAGTTATAACGCCCTTAATTTATACACCCTATTTTGGCCACATTGGTTATTTTCAGAAGAGAACGATAGGAGTGACCCTGAAACCATTAAAAAGATTGCCTTGTAATTCAGACACAGGGCAATAAGCAGGAGAGGATGATGAGTAAAAATGCCTCTTAAAGTACGGTTTTTAGTTTTAAGAAGAAGTAAGAAGTTTTTAAAATATATCTTCTTTTTTTATTCTTCCAGCTGCACAATGCTTCTTGGCTAATAATGTTACAAAATGTTGGAGCTTGAAGGGAATGCAGGAGTTACTTCAGCTCATCCATCCCCTACTTTTAGAGCAGGCCGAGCTTCTGAGGAGCCCTGCAGCCCGGCTGCACGGGGCCGTCTCTGACGCTGAGGGCTTTCCAGCACCTACTGATGCTTTCTGGTTTTCCTTAAAGTGTCAACTGCTTTGTCAGATTCATAATGCAGAAACGGAAAACACTTTACTTATGAACTTACCTAGAACAAATTCTAGTTTATTTCAAACACTGTTTTTTTAAGGAAGAAGACCATCAACTGTTCAAATTTTACTTAGCACTTCAATGAAGCCAACTCAAGAGAAACTGTTTTTGACTTAAAGAGACAGTGATGAAATAAAATAGATGGAAGACAATATTAAGATTTGTGGCAGTTTCTGGCTCTAGACATTTCCAGATAAGAACTGAATGTCCAGGTTTACCACGATAGTGTGGTTACACACCATCCAACGCTGAACTACATTTTGTATTACGGCTGCAGAATACATACTCATACACTTACATTGGAGGGAAACATCCATAAATTATGAACTGCAAACTCCTGACAGAAAGAGGAAAGGATGACTCTACACATTTTACAGTAATGATACCCTTTTGAGGGAGGGGAAAGAGAAAGAAAAGACATAGTCAGTTTCTGTCCAGAGTTAGCTTTAGGGTTATTTATAAAAGCTCCCACTAAACTAGTCTGTAAGTGTGATACAGAACTGCCAAGAAACACTTCTCCAGATCAATAGTCATTTTGCCAACAATGTTCACTTAACATTTTTGTTCCTGTGTAAAACTTAGCAACAAAATAAATTCACCTAGTGTCGTTTTAAGTCTATGCTATGAAACACTGGTGCTACTCACACTGCTCTGTCAAATACAGTGAATCTTTCATCCTAAAAAACTCTGCTGAATGGAATCAAGTTATTATTTACCTTAAAGTGGTGGTTCTCAACCCTGGCCTCATATTATAATTACCTTTACTTAAAAGTATTTACATAAATATATAAGGGTGCTTTAAATAAGCCCTGATGCATAGGCATAAAGGAATCAGAATCTCTGAAGTTGGACCTACCTCTTAGTATTTCTAAAAGAACTTGTCAGGTGATTTCTAACCCACAGTAAGGTGGAGAGCCCCTTATTTAAGGTCTCAAAAACACATTTGCTCAGTGCTTAGTATGACTACTAAGCTACATTGCACCTCCAGGCTCCCAATCTAGGAACGACATGACTCCACATGGCTAGCCAACACACTGGAATTAACCTCAAACTACTGGCTGCAAACATATCATTCCCTTGATCAAAAACCTTAATTTGGTCCCTATGACTTAGCATAAAATTAAAATTCTAACATGACATTCAAGGATCTCTCCTGCAATCTAGTTCCAACTTGTTATTCTATCTCCTCTCACTATTCCCCACCACAAACTCAATCCTCGTGGGAAACCAGATGCTATTCACTGATCCACACACACCCTGTGACTTCCCCCACTTCCAGTCTTCGCTACTGCTGTTCCGTCCCCGTGGGGCGTGCTTCCTCTCTCCGCCCCACAGTCGCTGGCCCTAACGACCACCGTGACTCCTTCTCTGTCTTTCACAACCAGCTTGAGTGCTGCCCCTGCCTTCAGGGAGCCAGCCCCAAAGCCCTCCATCAGAATGTGTCTCTAGCTTTGGCCCTTTACTTTTCTCCTTCTCACGTTTTGTCTTTAGTATCCATGCCTCACCTTCCAAAACCAGAAATCTGAAGAGTGGAGAGTGGCTGTGAGGCCCTTAAGGACAGAGGGTGAGTCTTCTGCATCTTTCTCTAGCCCCCTGCTCCATACCCAACACCCTGCACAGGGTCTTATACTAGTGGCCATTAAGTGGTGTGAGATTTAATTAAATTGATCCTTACAACCATAATCCTCTAAATAAGATGCTGTTTCTAGACAGAAAGGAAATGGATTGCTTGATTTTTAAAACTGGATTTAAAGCAAAAGACAGAAACACCAAAATGAATGAAAGCACCACAGTGACCTAAAACGTAGCAAGTAATACTGCATTTGTGGAGCCAACCCATCGCACTCAGACAGGTCTTGCTCATCCTCCGTACTCACTGCAGGCCAGAACAGTGGAGGCGCCAAGCTGGCAGAGAGTGAGTAAGGCGATTTCTGGGAACTTGGGAGGGAAAGTAAAGTCCACCTTAAAATAGCTACCAAAATGCTCTTCCACTTTCTGGGAGACTGGGCTCTCTAGGCAGAGGGTTGACCCTCCTTCCCAGGCATTCTTGTGAGTGACTTTAAAACTGCTGAAAATAAACAACTCCAACTCCCTTTTTGAAGCAGTGGGAGAAAGCATGGAAATACTGACTTTCTTTTTGAAGTACAAGGGAAGTAGGGACTTCCTAAGTTTTCATTATTATCACTGTTTTTCTCCTTAGGAAGAGCTACATTTTTCAAACTGCAGAGATCCTGAAGGCAAACCACTTTGTGGGGAAAGGGTTAAGTGCGAGACTGCAATACCTGAGAGCGCCCTGCTCCTCGCTACACCTCCAGGACAAACAGGGATGGGTTGTCAAGTTAAATATAAGCAGTCGAGTGACTGAATTATAATTTACTCTGGGCTCAATTTAAATTAGTGTGGGGCTATTAAAATATACAGTATAAATACGGCAATTCATCACAACCTGTCATGGATGACTTCATTTATTTGCTGGAGTGGCACACACTCCACTAAAGGGAAGGAGAACAAAATCACAGGTCAAATTAAGCTGCTATTCTGTTTTAATTCGCTTATTTAATCTGTGCCAACATAATTGTCTTTTACAGTATGTACAACTCAGAAAGGAAATTTGGGAGGATTACAGTCAGTATACAAATGATTAATCAAATGGCCCATTTAAATGCTAGTTTAAAAGCAGCAGAAACCCCAAACAGTCAAAGAATGATAATCAGCACATGCTGCATGCAATGCTACACATTTCCTGTTGAGTAGACTTTTCCCAATTAGAAAATAAATAATACTGGGAAATTCTATTAAGCTCTATTCTTTTAAAGCTTTTATAGACTGTGTTAATGGTATGAAAAGGTTCTCTTTGCAAGATGGCTAATAATATTTTATTTGTTTTCTGCTCTACTTGTTTGCAGTTGTCTTACCTCTAACACTCTCTGCCGAAAAAAGTGAGTTAGAAACACATTTCATGAGTTACACACATAGTCATATCGGATACTTATTTTTAAAATATTAGTATCATTTTTAAATGCTCTATTTGAGGCAGAAATGTTTCTAAAACAGTAGCATAAAATAAAAATGCACGGTACTTCTGTTCTTCCCAAAATTCTACTTGCTTCTAAAATTATCTGAAGTGATATTTCCCCACATTTAAGTCTGAAAAGGGAAACATTACAATATAGTTTCTTTGTCTAAAAAAAGAAACATTTGGAAGTGCAAAAAGTAAAAATATTTTGAGTAGGAAGAGTAACAGATCTCCTGGGATTCCCATCTACTCAAAGTCTGGGTCCAACTGACCACTGACTCAGGACACTGTATTTCCCTCATCAGCCCATGCAGGCACCAGAGCCCTGCAGGTGATTCTGTCCAGACAAGAACTGTGATTTGCTGCTCTTCCCAACCCCTCTGTGACACTAGGCAGCCCCGTTTTACAGCTGAGGTCATTGAGAGGTTCAAGTGACATGCTTGAAGTCACACAAAAGTCAGGAAAAGGTCAGGAAAAGACCAAATGCACATCTAACTCCTAACCTTTCATTTCACCCTTTAATATAAAAAAAGCTAAGAAATACTCTGGCTGAGAGCAATGGTCCATACAAAGAACATTATGGGATATTTTGTATGTGAGCTGAACCTGCTTTCAAGGTATTTCAACAGATGAATGAGTAAACTGAAAAAACAAACAAAAGAACAAAATGTATTTATTTAATCAGTCACCAAATCAGGTGTTGAACACCTAGCACTCTGCGCCAGGCCGTGCGTGCAGTGTTCTGCGTGGACCAACACGCGAGACGAGGTAAGACCTCCTCTCCACTTACAAGGAGATTTTGACACGATAGGGCAAACGTACATGTATACTAACAGCAAACTACAAGGTGGCATGTGGTTACGCCCATAAGAAAACAGAATTTGAGAGAGATTCAAAGAGGAGAATGAGTAAGTGATAGATGTACCAGATGTGACATAATGTATCTAAGTAACTTCAACAGAGTAGCTTTGGAGCCGACGACCCGTGGAGGATGTTAAGGATTTTGGTACGTGGGGACACAGGTGAAGGCATCCTTATTAGAAAGAAACACACGTATCAAACAGTTGCAGTGAAAAGTACCTGGGTTCAGATAAGGCAGTAGTGCAATGTAAGAGCAGCACAAGATGTAGTCATTCACGATGACGCTGTAGGAGCAGGCTGATGACGCAGTGTGGAAGACCCTGAGTCCCCTCCCACAGAGCTTTCGGTTTCCTGGGAAACAATGTGAAGCCTTTGAAGCCTTTTGATTGGGAAAGAGATGTTACCAGAACTACCCTTCAGGAGGCCAAATCTGAGGGTGAGAGGTAATACAGTACAGAGATTAAGAGCAGGGTCTTGGGGTAAGACCTGCTTGGGCTGAAATCCTGGTTCCATTACTTATTAGCTGTGGGATTTGGGGCAAGCGACTTAACTTCTCTGTGCCTCAGCTTCTGCATCTGTAAAATGGGGATCAGTCATGGAAACAATAGCAGAAGGTTGCTGTACTAAATGAGGGAAATGTATGTAAAGCGCTTAGCGCAGTGTAAATGATCGATACACAGTAGCTCCTACTTCCGGGAGAACAGTGTGAAGGCTGGTCCCCATGTCTGACAAGAGCCAAAACGAGCATCTGGATTAGAGTGGGGACAAGAAAGGAAGTGCTACTAAAAACAAAAAGGGAAAAACCAGTAGGCTTCCAGATATCTGACATTAGTCAAAACAGGACAGTGATCTTCGAGAGAAGGAAAAACAAGACAGATGAATCCTATGACTGGCCAGCTGACTGACTAGAGAGATTCCCAGGCCCCAGTGCAGGGAGGGGCGCCCAGGCAGACCTCAGCCACATCCCTGAGTTGAGAACACAGAGCTGGCAGTCTGAGAAGGCCACGGCAGCGAGAGGTCACTGGCAGAGCACCAAAGCGACAGAGCTCCCAGAGATCCGGAGGGAGGCCCGGGGTCTTCAGCTGAGTAATGATCAGCACACAGGTGTCAGGAAAATACCTGAGGACAGGGAAAGAAAAGACCAGAGGAAACAATGCCCAGACCTCATACTAAGAGAGAATTTGTGTTCTCACCAGCCATGGTGGAAAACCTTGTCATTGCTAGGGCACAAGGCGAGTATTCAAAAGGCTAGCGCCTCAGCTGAGTGAGGAAACTAGCTGTAAACTAACCACTGGGCCGGTCCCATCTAACAAGCTGAAACGCAATCCTTGAAGGGATCAAACGGTTCAAAGTCACTAAACAGCATCTCAGAATAAAGGTCAAGAATGTTTATAGAAATGCAAAAATATCTGGTACCTACACCATATGACTGGCATCCGATAAAAACAATTATAAGAAATTTAAACACACACACACACACACACACACACACACGAAAATACAACCCCAAACGAGAAGAAAAAGCGATCAGTCAGCAGTAACCCTGGGTGGTCTGTCTGTCTGCAATGGTGAGAGGCGGAAAGTCCTCGGCAGGGACAGGGACGAGGCCCTCGCTCCGGAACCCCTGAAAGTGTGAACGAGGTGACTGAGGAGAAGGAGGTGCCCGAGGAGAAGGAGGTGCCCATGTGTCGGCCTGTGTTCTCAGACTCCGGGATGCCCCGCAGTGATGACAAGTGGACATTTAAGAGCTTTACAAAGAAGAATAATGAGGAAGCCAGAAAAAAAGAAGACCTAGGAAGAAGCATGTCAACAAAACTGCTTCCTTAATCAATCTGAGCAGCTCCCCTGAAGAAGGTAAAAATAACAGATTCCGATGTATTAACTCCTCCTCCTGCTCAGACTCAGACCCTTCCTCAGCATACGAGTTCTGTCATGGCCCTGGAGAAGAGCAGGGTAGTGCCCAACTGGTAACAAAGCCAGAGAAGGAGGGAATCAGAGCCATCCAGCCAGAGAACGGGGAGATACTGCAGAGAACACTGACCTCGGACGGTGCTGCGGAGAGCGCCGTCTCCCAGGGGACAGCTGCCTGTCTCCTCTGGCACCTCCTGCCTCCAGTGGGCTCACACGCGAATGCTTAGTGGTTCAGGAGTGAAGCATCTCCCTAAGATTCCCACCCAGCGGTGAGACCACACGTCGCTGCTCTATAGTCAAGACTTCAGTGAATGCCTGTGTGCCCACCCACTTTAGCCCTCAGACACATAATGGTAACATGTTAAACTACTTTCACTGGCTTTGTATGCTTTTATAAATTTTAAATGTTATTTTCATAAGTGAAAATATCTAAATATGAAAAGACTCTGAAATGACATCTATGGTAGAATTAATAGACAAGGCGATTACTTCAGCTATAACTATATTTCATTTATTCAGAAAGTGAAAGAAAGATTGAGCACACTAAGTAGAGACTTGGAAGATGTGATAAAGACCCACGTAAGCTTCTAAGGATAAAAAGTACAGTATCTGAAAGGAAAAACACACTGAACAAGATTAATAGCAGATTAGACAGTGCAGATGAAAAGATGAAACTTAATATTTGACAACAGATACTATCCAAAAATGAAACACTAGAGAGAAAAAAAAGATTGAAACAAACAACAGAGCATCATTTTGTGGTGCAACAACTTCAATTAACCTAATATACAGTGTCTGGTGCAAATAACGCCTTTTTATTACAAAATCTTTTATTACAAAATTGTAAGTATGTAATTCTGTAACACAACGATATCACACTCAAGCACACTATATGACATTTTAGGTAAAATGTTCAAAATAAAAACTATAAATTATTACACCTATATTATCACCCTACCAACCGCACTGAAGCAGGCCTTACTTCTGCTGGACCCTGTATGTGCAATTTCACTTCCCAAAGTGGGGGGAAGATGTGAAGAAACAATGGCTAAAATCTGTACATACTTGATGCAAGCTAAAAATACACAGACCCAACAACCTCAACAAATCCTAAGTACATGAATTATCAAGGAAATTACATAAAAACTCATTATAACCAATTCTAAAGTGAGCCAGAGAGGTCAGTTCTGATGTACACAGGGATGAAGATTTTATTATATTATTATTATTTTTTTAATCCTCACTCCAGAATATGTTAATTGACTTGAGAGAGAGAGAGAAACATTGGTCAGTTGCCTCCCGTACGAACCCTGAGTGGGGATCAAACCTGCAATCTAGGTATGTGCCCTGACTGGGAATCTAACCTGCAACCTTTTTTGGTATACAGGATGACGTTCCAACCAACTTAGCCACATGGCCAGGGAAAGGAATAAAGATTGTAAATGACAGTAAGCTTTTCATTGGAAAGAATGCAAGCCAAAAGACAATAAAATAGTACCCTTAAAATACTGAAAGCACAGTCAACCTAGAATTCGCTCTCTAGCAGTAATGCCTTCCAAAATGAAAGTCAAATATACACTCTGCAGATATGAAAAAGCAGAAAGGATTTAGTACCAGAAGACTTGTGCATTATCAGAAATGTAAAAGAGCTCTTTCTCAGTTACAAGAGAGCCAACATGCTGGGGGCCCAGAGATGGGTTTGTTGCAAAACCTAGGTGACCCTGCAGAGACTCTTCAAGAAATCCCACCTCAACCAAGAGCTGAAGCTGATGGGCGAGTATGGGCTTTAGAACAAACGGGAGGTCTGGAAGGTCAAATTTACCCTGGCCCAGGTCTGCAAGGCTGCCCAGGGGCTGCTGACTGATGCTGGATGAGAAAGCCCCACAGCATCTGTTTGAAGGCGGTGCCCTATTGTGGTGCCTGGTCCACATGGGGAGCTGGACGAGGCCAGGGTGAAGCCGAATTACATCCTGGGCCTGAAGATCAAGGATTTCTCCAAGAGGCACCTATTGACCCTGATATTCAAGCTGGGCTTAGTTAGCCAAGTCCATCCACCACATCCAGGCACTGATTCACCAGCTCCACACCCAGGTCTGTGAGCAGGTGGTAAATAAACATCCTGCCTAGACTCCCTGAAGCACTTTGTCTTCTCCCTCCTGTCGCCATATGGGGGTGGCCGATGCCAAGAAGGGCCAGGGTAGGGTTGGAGCCAGCAATGACAAGGAGGATCAAACCTACACATCTCCCTGAACTGGTGGCATGTCTAGTTTTCCAGTCAAGTAATAAATCAGATCAACACTTAAAAAAAAGAAAGACAGGTAAAAAAGGAGGGTCTTCGGACAGAAAGGAAATTACACCAGATGAAAATCTGGATCTATACAAAGAAATGAAGAGCACTGGAACTGGTGAAAATGTGAGTAAATATAAATATTTTCTTACTTTTTCAATGTCTTTAAAAGACAACTCTAAAGCAAGAATAGCAACAATGTGTTTTGGGGTTTATAACATGAGTATGTAAAATGTATGATTACAAAGGCCAGGATGAGGAAAAGCAAAGTACACTATGTACAGCATATTACATAAAGTCCTCATATTACAAAGTGGTACGATAGTACTTGAATGTGTATTACAGTAAGTTAAAGTAACTCTAAAGCAAGGGCTAAATAAAAGGACAGAAAAAAGAGAAAACAAAGAGCAAGATGATAGATTTGAATCTCACCATATCAATAATCACATGAAATGTAAATGATCTAATTGCCCCAAATAAAAGTGGAGATTATCAAACATAAAATATAAGACCCAGCTACATGCTGCCTATAAGAACTCCATGTCAAATATAAAGACCCAGCAGGTTAAAAGTAAAAGCATATCATGCTAACACCAGTCAAACCTGGAGTAGCTATATTAATATCAGGTAATGTAGATTTCATAGCCAAGAATAATACCATGGATAAAAAGGTCATTTCATAACAATAACGGGACCAATTCATCCAGAGGACATAACAATCCTAAATGTATCTAAATAGACCTTCAAAAAATATTAAGCAAACCAACAATAGAACTGTAAGGAAAAAACGGACTAATCCACAATTATTGCTGGAGATTTCGACACCCATTTTTCAATAATTGATAGACAGGTTGATAAAACTCAGTGAAGATAATTTTAAACAACACTATCAGACAACTTGGTCTAACATTTATACAATACACTTTATAATGGACTACAAGTTCTTTTCATGTGCATGGGAAACACCAAAATAATTCATATTCTGGGCCATAAAAATCTCAATAAATTTAAAATAATTCCAGTTATACAAAGTATATTCTCTGACCATGACTGATTTAAATTAGAGATCAATAACAAAGCTATCTGGAAAATCCCCACATATTTGGGAACTAACCACTTCTAAAATTTAATGAAAAACTCTGCCAGTTTTGAAGTAATGGTGCATTTATTTTTTTCTAGAGTATGACTATTATGTAAGCACGATGTTTTTGCCTTCATTGCCAAAAGCTCAGGGATAAGCAAAAAAGAGTAAAAAGAATAATCACACCTACTCTTAAATCATTCATTCACTCAGCTCAGTTTGACCATCTAGCATGTTGTAGAATTTCGAGATACACAGAGAATACAATACGGTCCTTGTTGTAAAGCTCAGTTTGATGGTCGGGTCTAATGAGTTGTGTATTTGTAAACCCCTACTATTTTCATTTATTGAAAGTCTCTACTTTAACATCTCTTTTAAAATGTGTCCTCTTTACCACTGCTTTTAATCCCTTCCAGAAACAACTGCAACATCTTTGCCATACCCATATAAATAGTCATGCACAAGAATTTTAATGTTAGCCTAGGTTAAATGTAATTCAAAATGTATGAAATTATGAATAATTATAATGCACATGCAAAAGTCAAACGAGGTTTTTGTGGCTGATTTAAAGCAGTGCTCCCCTCTCTTGGAGTGAATTGCCTAAAGTTGACTGTCTTTAAATGTATCGATGGCAATGATCTAGAGTTCTGACATTAGAGGACAACCAAATGGACTGGAAGGAAAACACTGCCCGAGTGCTGGAGGTTTCCTCTGAGGGGACAGGGGGCTCAGGAGGTACGGAAAAGAACCCGATGCCAGGGTGGTGCATCAGAGCTGCACTCGGTGCGGCTGTGATGGAGACGGGCTTCACCGTACCTACCCTAGGCACTCTCAGAACCTCAGGTTCCTCCTCCGTGAATGTGGGGCTTCCACACATGATCTCTGAGATCTCTTTCAGTTCTAGAATTCTGTGAGCCCGTTTCGTTGGAATTATCAAAGAAAATATTCCAAGAGAGAGCTTAGTTGTATCTCCTCATCTAAAGCTACTTGAGTTATTAAAATTGGACTTTATAATGTCACATAACACATTACAGGTGTTGCACCAGGTGTAGTATGGAAAAAGAACTCTGGACTACACTGAGTCTTCCTTTGGTTTAACCTTACTAAAAGGTATAATCAACTGCAATTTAATTGTTCAGATTCCTAGTTTCTAAATAAGATAAAAGATGCAGAAGATAAAGCTGCATAAGATAAAATACTGCATAAGTGTAAGGGAAAGAGGCTGAACGCTCACTGGGAATAGCTAAGAAAGCATCATGGGGGAGATGAACCATGAAAGGATAGACGGAAATCAGAAAGAAGAGCAATGGTAATACTTGTATAAAGGCTTCCTGGTGAGGCAGAGGACATACACTTTGGAGTCAAATGGATTTTGTTTTAAATCCTGGCCCTGGCTGTTTCAACTGTGTTATCTTGAATAATTCAGCTTTCTGTGTCTCAGTCCTCTCAAAACTAAAATGCACAGGCTTACTTTGTAGTTTTTAAGGATTAAAGATAATAGTTATATGACATCTAACATAGTAACTGGCATATAGTAGTCACACAAAAAAATAACAGCTTTCATTATTAAGGGTCCAGAGACTGGAGATGCAGGGCATAACAAAAGGTCACAGACAGGTAA
This sequence comes from Carollia perspicillata, assembly GCA_004027735.1. Lineage (NCBI taxonomy): Eukaryota > Metazoa > Chordata > Mammalia > Chiroptera > Phyllostomidae > Carollia > Carollia perspicillata. The sequence continues at coordinate 34,331 of PVKM010005231.1, forward strand.
TGCAGAGGGTGTGGCTATAAAGTAGGAAGAGGGTGATCTGAAGAGGACCCGACCCGTTCGTGGGGTGAGGCACAAAGCAGGCCTAACCAGTCCATTAGCTAAGAACCCAGGGTTAGAGGGTCAGAAGTGGGGTTCTGTGGAACCTGAGGAAGCCTAGGGTTAGGTCAGAGGTACAGTTCAAGAAAGCCCATTGGGAAAATCCCGGATAAAATGAGGGGAACATGAAGCTTCAACAGCCAATGCCAGAGATATTAAGCCGCAGTGTCAGGGCAGGACCGGGATGCTGGAGCATGGCAGGGATGAGGTATAAAGGACAAACGGGTGGCAGCAGGCAAGGAGTATCTCAGGTAACTGCCCAGAGCATCCATGAGGTAAGTGCGGCTTGACTGCCGGTGGGTGTGGTGCTGGGCTATTTCGGAATCTGGTAAAGGGTCAGACGTCTTCGGTTTTACAGTGTACACGGTGGGGGATGGGGATAGATGCCAAGACAGTGACGTGGCCAGACCTGTGATTCCATTTCTCAACTCTGGCAGTAGAGTAAAGGGACACAGGAGAAGAAAAAGATCAAAGTACAATGATGAAATTGCTATAAAAAGTCCAGGTATGGGGTAGGTGAGCCTGATACAAGGCCCAGGCAATGAGGATGAGAACAGAGAGAGAGTGACAAATGGACGCACTTCAAGGAAAATTTCCAACAGGTTATGGTAACTTACAAGATGTCGGAGATAAAAGAAGAAAAGGAGTGAATAATTACTAAGGTTCTGAGCTGCAAGATGCGGAAGACAGTGATGCCACTTAGCAGGAAACTGAGAAAGAAGTGGAGGCAACGGTGATGAGCAGACTCCCCACGCTAAAGTTGCTACTTAGAACCTCTTCAGAGCTTGAATGTCACAGCAGTGCCACAGCTTCCGCCACCTACCAGCCAAACCTGAAACCGTTTCATTTCCTTTTCACAACTGCCTGTGACTCAAGCTAAACGTGGAGAAGTGGGAAGGGGTGTAGAAGCATCAAGAATGTCATGAATTTCACGAAATTTACCCACCACTTACCTTTACAGCTAGTATTTTCCCACTTGGGACATGGTATGCTCTATGGGAAGAAAGAACAATAACAAAATCACTTGAGATCACTAAACAACATAAGTGTAAATCTGAACACATCTGCAGCAATAGGGTATGTGACACTTCCAAAGAATACTAATAACATCAGTAATTTACATTTCTATTGAGCTTAATGGTTTACAAAATGATTCATTACACATTACCTTAAAATAACCCTCTAAGGTAACACTGGCATTATTAGCCTCCTTTTATGGATGAGAACTTTGAAGCATAGAAAATTTAAGGAGTTTGCCTACTGGCACAAAGTCAGTAAGTGGCAGAACTATACTTCAAATCCAGGTCTTTTGGCTCTATTTCCTTTACAACATACTGTCAGTGCCAGTGAGAGTGTGGGAGTGTGTCAGCGTGTGAGCGTGTGAGTGTGTGTGGAGGGCCTCCATAGCTCCGTGCTAAGCACTAGACAAAGCCATACAAAATGGGAGGGTTTTCTTTTGTTTATTTCAATTATATATACAAATCAACTATATTCCCACCTTTTATCAAAATAATATGGAATTAGCTATAGCTTAAGATATAAATTCATAAGAAGTTGCAGGTTTATAAGATTCAAATATGCGGTTCATCCTTTCCTAAAACTGGCATCTCTCAATATTAAAAAAGCTTCAGAAGAGAGAAAAGCTCAAGTAATGAGATACAGTGAAATAACTACAATTTAAGTCAAGCGGTATGAATATATTCATTCATAAAACAGAGAATAAGGTTTGCAGAAGTAAATATCATTATTTCATCAAGACCTTTTGTGTTTCAATGAGATGTGTGGCCTTTCATACATGTACTGCAAGGACCATCCATTCTGACCATTATCCAGAAACAATCTGCCTCATATAAAAAAATCAGAATGAAGCATGCAACACGAACAGGCACTGTTACTGCATGTCCATGAGAGTATGAAGAAACAAATTATTTTGGAAGAATTCAAGTCTTGCTCCACAGAGGATTCTGTACATTAGCCAAGAGCTGATTGTTCCTCCTCTCACCTGGCTAGTGTGAAGTGGCGAGGCGGGCAGGGAACGTGGGGAGGAATGCGATTGAGCTTGCCAGGAATTCCCTGTCCTCAGACGCCAAGTTGCAAAATGTACCAGGTTTCCAATTTTTACTACTAAGCAGTAGATTTTACTTAGTAGTAAAAATTGCTCATTTATTACTCAAAACTTAGTAGTAAAAATTACTCATCTATTTTATTATTTTTGGAGATATCACTGACATGTAACATTATCTTAATTTCAGGTATATAACAATGATTTGAAATTTATATATGTATATTGCAAATCAATCATCCCAATATGTCTAGTTAACACCCATTACCACACATGATTACAAAAAAATATGCATTCCATTATTATCAAATGAAAACATTTTTTGTTGTTTTGGCAGTAGTATTTGTGTGGTTATTCTAACAAATTTTTTAAACAGCTTTATTGAGATATAATTATATATGATGAAGTTCAGTTGTTTCAAGTGTATAATTCAATGATTTTTAGTAAATTCACAGAACTGTGCAATCGCTGACAAGTATTTTTAAAGTGACAGACTTATGGATATAATTTAGCTATTAAGAACCTATAAGGATTTATAACTTTTCACATATAATAATGTTACAAATTCAGGTAAGGCAAGGAAAAACATGTGAATGTATGTAAGTATCTATATATGAGTGTTATAAAAAATTCATTCTGCTTTTTCTTCTTGAGTGGACAAAGGCTGAGCCAATTTTGGAAGGTAAACTTAGCCTTTCTTTTATCAATTATAGATAAATTATATTTCATTTAAAGGAAATGCAAGATTATAAAATTTGGCAATTGTTCACTCTACCAGAGTTCTTTAATCTGTAAAAGTATCTACAGATTTTCTCTAAATATCAAATTCCCTAGTATATATAAATACTATTAAGTTTATAAAACTTAAATTATTTAAATTTTTTATGCTTTATATAAACTGATGTTTTATAAGTGGAACCCCTATATTATAAAGGGTTTAGAACAAATTACCACTTACTTCACTATCTATGTTAACATCAGACTTGCCCTGGCTGGTGTAGCTCAGTGGATTGAGCAAGGGCCTGCGAAGCAAAGGCTCACTGGTTCGATTCCCAGTCGGGGCACATGCCTGGGTTGCAGGCCAGGTCCCCAGTAGGGGACACATGAGAGGAAACCACACATTGATGTTTCTCTCCCACTCTTTCTCCTTCCTGTCCCCTCTCTAAAAATAAAGAAATGAAATAAAAAAAAAAACCCATCAGACTTTATGACATGAAACCACATTTTCAGGTCATGATTTGATTCATTACATATCTGAATTCATGTAATAAAGTGATATATAAAGACATATGCTGTATTTTCCTCAGTGCCTGCCAGAGAAGTTGTTGGACTAAGCTAATTTAAATGTGATTTGAAGGAATTTAACAACTTTATTCCATGTAAATATAGGTAATATAATATGTAAAATTTAATAATGATATATTATTTTTCCTCTTGTATACCACAGACTCCTCCAATTTCAACTGTTAAAAACACTCTGTATAAGAATCACTAGCCAAAGACTCAAATGTGAAGACTAATAGTTGAATGCAGACACAAGGATTCAAAACTTATAAAAAGAACCGTGCTGTTACTTTGGACAACGACCTGGACTTTTGAGACCAACAGCAGTGGTAAGCGAATGATCAGCAGACAGTCTAACAGATATACACCATACTGAACGGTTTGGTAACTTAATTAGCTTGTCAAGAAAGCCGATCTCTTTTCCAAAAGAAAGGTCTCTTATTTCCCAGTGAAATACAAGGGGAGGCTTGATGATTTAATTATGATGCACGCCAATTCATCCATGGAATTTTGGGTTCGATTTCGAGCAACAAAGATGCTGTGTGGTTTGGTTTACAGTGCAATGACAGTACCGATTTAACATTTAATCATCAAGGAGAAGTGGATGACAAAGGCGATGCCAGGTATGATGGAGTGTGCCCCTTAACTTTGCAAATGGCATTCCACCTGGAGAAAAGGAGTTGTTTACTTTCAACGAATACTGCATCTCAACAGTCTTGACCTTCTGCAACACATTAACTGTAAAGTGATTAATGAAGTTTGAATGGAGGCTCTGGTTACACCAAAAGACAACTATACACCTCTGCATCCTTTTAATTAACAGCTAACACTTCAAATTAGTTTGCTGTTGCCACAGTAATTACCTATCCCAATGAATGCGTGGAGAAAGCATTGCAAGAGATATTTTCAGTGCTTAGTCTTGAGTGCTCCATTTTGCTTGTGACCAGCACAGACCTTCAGGGAATATTCCGAGCCCTTAGAACTAAGCATGCAACACACACACTTTAAGATGGCAAAAGCCAGTACCTTGGTATAATTTTTTGAGTTTTTAAAATAAAAAAGAGCCCAGCAAAAGAGAAAAACACTTATTATCCATACTTACTTTCTTTTTTCATTTGGAACAATTGGTTCCAGACGACTGACAAAAGCGGTGATTTCAACCATTAATTCCAGCAGAGTACAGAATCAGAAAAGTTACTGAGCTAGTACGAAATACGGAGACTTGTCTGGTCTAATCCTTTCCTTTTACAGTGGAAACACCCAAAACCCAGGTTAAAAATACTTGTCTAAACTCACACACAGTAGTCAATGGCAAAGCCAAGACTGGAACTGTGGCAGAATAAACATATTTTAGTACCTAAAGGAATCATATAGTGATGTTTAAGTTTTCCTCACTGTGTTCTAAACAGGGGAACTCATAATTCAAAACTCGTAGAGGTGTGGCCTACTTCAATCAGGTGAAGGACCACCATACCTGACCCTCTCCAGACATGAAGCATTCCACAGTCACTGCCGATCTACCTGGGCAGGCGGAGCGAAGGGCAGAGGCTCTGAAGTCACGGCCTGGGTTCTGATCCCAGCTCTGCCACTTCTTTAACAATGTAAACCCGGACTATTAGTAAACCTCACTCTGTCTCAGTTGTCTCAAGTCTGGAATGGGGAAATTGGTCCCCACATTATTGAGCTGTGAGTATTCGGTGAGGTAACATAGGTCAAGTGTTGAAGACAGGGCTGGCATGCATTATATTTTAAGAAACTGGAAGTGGTTAGGGTAGCTAGGTGTTCTGAGAGTAGAAACCACTGAAACAGGCTAACAGCAAGTTAGCTTTAACAATGAAGACTGGCAAATGGCTGCAACATATCATTTATTAAGAAGAACGGGTAGAGTTACTTATGTTCAACCAACTTGGAGGACAAAGAATTAAAATAGCCACCTGACACGCAATGGTTACACCATGATTCCAATTCTAGACTCCTCACCGCGCTTCTCTCATGCCCGCTGCTGTAACTTACTTATGTTGTGGACAGACGTGGTCAGGGCCACATCTGCTGAGGCGCCGTCTCAGCAGAAATCCACCTGCAATCGCCATGGCTAAATGAGCCCCTTACATTTTTCATTCCTCTTGGGTTTAATGAATAGGAAAAACATAAGTCACCCTAAAAAGAATCCACATACCTTTCTTTAATATACAGTTGACTCTCAAACAGCATGTAGTGGGTGTTGCCTACATGGTCAAAAATCCACGTTTAACTTTTGACTTCCCCCAAACTCAACCACCTCAGTATCCAAGGGAGACTGGTTCTGGGGCCTCCATGGATACCAAAATCCATGGGTGCTCAAGCCCCATGCATGAAATGGTATAGAACAATGCATCCAGTCAGCCCTCCACATCTTCGGACTGCCAACTGTGAATTAAATATGGTACAGGTATTTACTGCGGGGGGGAATCTACATATAAGTGGATCCACACAGTTCCAACTAGTGTTGTTCAAGGGTCAGCTCATAAACTGTAAAATCTTGAGGCCTCTCCTAGTCTTCAGATTGTAGCAGCTCTGTTATAACTCCTGGAGCACAATGCAGAAATACTGCTCAAGTCTGTCTCCCATACTTGGCAGAACTACCACATCTGTTTATATATTTTTTATGCTTTGTACAAGTCCTAGCCCATGGTAGGTGCTATTTAATAAAACATTCAACAAATGATTATTACTTCTGGATGAAACAGAAATACGCCACTTGGATGGTATTTTACAAACAAATCCTACATACATTTAATTAATTCCATGATCTTATGAACAGGATTTATTTTCCCCTCAGCTTTACTGAGATATAATTGGTATATAACATGAGCAGGAGTTATCATCATTATCCCCATTTGGGTATACTTCTAACTGCTGAGTCAAAGTCCTTACAAGGACTTCATGATCTAGACCTTGGTCAGCTCACCAATCCTTCCTCCTGCCAATCGCCCTGAGACACAACACTCACTTTGTTCCACCAACCACGGTCCTCCTCAGGCCCTCTGCACTTACTCCTCAGGCCTGAACCACTTGGCTTGCTCCATCCCTTCCTTCAAGTCCAATGTTAGCTCTTTGACTACGTATGCTATACAAAACAGCTCATTCTCTGGTTCTTTAATCTTTATAGAATTCATCAACATCTAATTCATTACTTGGCTCCCACCACTAGAAAGCAGGCTCCATGAAAACATGGACTTTTGTTTTTTTTTTCTTTTGTTCACTGCTGTATCTCCAGTGTCTGAAACTGTGCTGGACACATTTTATAAATATTTGTTGACTGAATGAATACATTTCCTTAATTGCTACAGGTTTATTTTTGTTTTTTATTTTTAAGACAGTTTTTAAATTTTCTAGAAAATTGGCCATTTTCTGTTTTAAAGTTTGTTGTTATAAACTTATTCATAGTATCCTCTTATTTTTAAAATCTCTACTCTGTCTAGAAATATGGCCCCCACCAGTTTTATTGAGATACAACGGACATACATTACCATATAAGTCTAAGGTGTACAGCATAATGGTTTGAATTATATACATTATAAAAAGATTACCCTTATCAGTTTAGTTAGCACCCATCATCTCATACAGATACAATAAAAAGAGAGGGCAAAACAAGAAAAAGTATTTGCATCGTGATGAGAAACCTTAGGATTTACTCTCTGAACACCTTCTCTATGTCGCACAGCTGTGCAGTGTTAACTGTGCTCATCACGCTGTCCCTTACATCCCCGGTACTTATTTATCTTACAACTGAAAGTTGGTACTTTTTGACCATCTTTCTCCTATTCCCCCTTTCTTCCCCTTTGCCTTTTTAAATTCTAATTTGTGTGTGTGTGTGTGTGTGTGTCTTCTTCCTTACACTTGATCAGTTTTTCCTACAAACTGGCTTTTGGGTTTCTTGAATTTTAATTTCATGAATTTTTTGCTGTAGTATTTCTTCTCTCCCATTTCCTTCAGGTTTAACACCCCCCCCTTTAAAAATTTTCTTCAAGTAGCTACTGAGCCTATTAATATTGTTTTTCTTTTCTAATATATGTATAAAAAACATCCTTTAAGACAGACTTTGGCTGCATCCATGAATTCTCATATACAGTATTTTTTTATTCTTCAATGGTAAATATTTTTATTTCCATTGTGATGTATTTTATGATTCGTAAGTTATTTATATGTGTGTATTTTAATTTCCAATTGTATAAGGGGGTTAACTTAGTGATTTCTAAACTAACTGTATTATAGTCAGAAAAAGTGACCTACATATTACAGAGAGAATTACAGGAAAACTTGACAAAACCATAGACAAAGTGGGAGAATGTTTCTCAGTAATCAGTAGATCAATCAGATCAAAATTAATAAGGTATAGAAGATCTTAACATCACAATGAACAGGCTGGTCGCTGATCCTGTATGGACCTCTTTGTCAATCAAACTGAGAATATCCATTATTTCCAGGGATATAAAATTTATTTTTAAAAAAACTAGGTCACAAAGCAGGTCAATAAGGTATGTAACATACAGGTCACTTTTTCTGACTACAATATATGTCAGGCAGTGCAAGTGCAATGCAAATTAAAGCTAAGGATATAGAGAGTGACCAAGATTAGAGGAATGCTTTTTCTATTAGGGTGGGAGGTCCGGGGATGCCTCTCTCAGCAGGTGACACATGAACAGTAAAGGGGCACGACATTTATATATCCGGAAGAAGAGGACCCCAGTCAGAGGAGGTAGTGTGTTCAGAGGCCTGACGTGGAAGTGTGTGTTTGACGTGTATGGAAGTGGAATAAGCAAGAGGGCTAGTTGTAAGAAATGAGGTTAGAAAGGAAATGGGAGGCCAGACTGTGTAGTGCCATTTACGCCAATGTGAAGACTTTGACTATTATTCTCAGTGACATGAGAGCCATGGTGAGAGGAAGGAAAGCTCATACATATTTTAGAAAGATCATTTTGGTTGCTGGGTAAAGAGAACACACCGTAGGAAAGTAAGGATAGAAACTGGGAGACTAATTGGGAGGCTACTGTAATAATCCTAGCAAGAGATGCTAGAGGTTGGGAATAGGGTGGCAGGAAAAGAGTGGTAAGAGGTGGTTGGCTTCTTAAAATAATTGCGAGGAAGAGCCAACAACATTTGAGGATAAATCTGGTGGTGTGAGAGAAAACGGAGGATGACGAGTGACTGTAAAGTTTTTGCAATGAGCAACCTGAAGAATAGAGTTCCCATTTACTGAGAGTGGAAGAACAATACAAGGAGCAGGTTTTGGAGGACATCCAGAGTTCAGTTTTACCTAAGTTCTGAAATGCCTAAAAGACATATAACTTGTAAGTAGATAGATATAAGCCTAAAGTTCAGGACCGAGGACAGGGCTTCATCAACAGAAGATGCTATGTAAAGCCACACAACTAGAAAAGCTCTGTTGGGACTTACATTAAACAGAGAAAAGGTCTGAGGACTGGACTAGAGGGACTCCAAATTCAGAAGTCAGGAAGATGAGAAGGAACCAGTAAAGGATATGAGAAGGTGCAGACAGGAAGCCATCAACAGAACCCTGAGAACAGTGTCCCTCAGGCCCTGAATACTGGCTGGTGCTGTATTCTAGTTCCCATACTGCTAAGACACTACCTTGCAGAGATCAGGTATTCAAGAAACATGTGGGAGATCCAAGACAGTGGAGGAGTGAGTGGAAGCTACACTAACCTCCTCCTAGGACTAATCTGGAATTGCAACTAAAATGTAGAGAAAGTATCCAGAATAACCAAATGAATGAGAAGCTTATAACCACGGACAGACAGAAGAATCCAATTCACCACAACGTGACTGGTACCCAGTGCAGAGAAGATGCGAGAGGGCTGGCTGGGTTCCCATAGGCAGCAGCTGAAGTGCTGGAGGGATATTTCAATGGCCAGGGGGTGTTCCCCTGAGAAGTGTGGGGCTTAAACCCCAAGCTGGGCTCACAGCCTACAGCACCAGAGCTGGAAAGGAACCCAGATAATATCCCCCTGTGAAAAGCAGCAGGTTTTCTGTCTGTCAGGGAGAAATGGCTGGGGATACAGACAGCCTCTTAAAGGGCCAACACACAAAATTTCTTTTGCATATATATGATGCCTCCAAGAGACTCAACCAGATGGAAAGATACTCACAGACTAAAAGTAAAGGGTTGGAAAAAAATATTTCATGCAAATGAAAAAGAAAAAAAAGCTGGGGTAGAAGTACTTATAACTGACAAAACAGACTTTAAAACAAATGTCTAAGAGACAAAGAAGGGCACTACATAATGATAAAGGGAACAACCCAACAAGAGGATATAACCCTAGTAAACATGTATGCATCCAACACAGGAGCACCTAGATATGTAAAGCAAATCCTGATGGACGTAAATGAAGAGATTGACAGAAATATAGTCATAGTTGTGGATTTTAACACCCCACTGACTTCGATGGATAGCTCTTCCAGGCAGAAGATCAACAAGGAGACACTGGCCTTAAATGACACACTAGATCAAATGGATTTCATCAATATCTTCAGAGCATTTCACCCTAAAGCAGCAAAATATACATACTTTTCAAGTGCAAATGGATGCTTTCTAGGATAAACCACATGTTGGGACACAAAACAAGTCCCAATAAATATAAGAGTGAAATCATATCAAGCATCTTCTCTGACAACAATGCTATGAAACTAGAAATCAATCACAAGAAGAACAATGAAAAACACACACAGACACTCAAGCTAAATAATATGTTATTAAACAATGAATGGGTCAACAATAAGATCAAGGAAGAAATAAAAAGATACCTTGAAACAAATGAAAATGAGGACACAACAATTCAAAAATCTGTGGGACACTGGGAAAGTAATCCTGAGAGGGAAATTCATAGCATTACAGGCCTATCTCAAAAAAAAAAAAAACAGGAAAAAGCTCAAGTAAACAATCTAACTTCACACTTAAAGGAAGTTCAAAACGAACAACAAACAAAGACCAACATGAATAGAAAGCAGGAAATAAAGATCAAAGCAGAAATACATGAAATTGGGTCTAAAAAAGTGATACACAAGATCAATGAACACAAGAGCTGATTCTTTGAAAAGATAAATAAGACTGACAAACTTTTAACCAGATTTATCAAGAAAAAAAAAGGACCCAAATAAATAAAATCAGAAATGAAAGAGAGAAATAACAACTGACACCAAAGACATACAAAGGATTGTAAGAAAATATTATGAGCAAATATACAAACTAGACATCCTAGATGAAATGAGTCAATTCTTAGAAACATACAGTCCAAAAGTAAGTGAGAAATAATAAGAGAGTCTGAATAGACAGATTACATCTAATGAAATTGAAGCAGTAATAAAAAAACTACCAATAAACAAATGCTCTGAACCAGATGGCTACACAGCTGAATTTTACTAAACATCCCAAGAACTAACACCTCTCCTTCTCAAGCTACTTCATAAAAAATCAAGAGTAGGGAAGACTCCCAAACTCATTTTACAAGGCCAGCATCACCCTAATTCCAAAAGCAGATAAAGTCACTACAAAGAAACAAAATTATAATCCAATATCTCTCATGAGCATAGATGCTAAAATCCTCAACAAAATGTTAGCAAATTGAATACAGCAATGCATCATAAAGATCATACACCATGATCAACTGGGATTTATTCCAGGAATGCAAGGTTGGTACAACATTTACAAATCAATAAATGTAATTCACCACATAAATAGAATGAAAGATAAAAACTACATGATCATATCAATAACTGCAGAAAAAGCTTTTGATAAAACCTAGCACCCATTTATGATAAAAAGTCTCAGCAAAATGGGAACAGAGGGAACATACTTAAACATAATAAAGGCCAAATATGACAAACCCACTGTCAGCATCATACTCAACAGGCAAAAACTACAAGTGTTCCCCTTAAGATCGGGAACAAGATAGGGATGTCCACTTTCACCTTTCTTATTCAACATAGTACTAGAAGTCCTAGCCACAACAATCAGACAAGAAGAAATAAAAGTCATCCAAGTTGGAAAGGAAGTAAGGTTGTCTTTATTTGCAGATGACATGATATTGCACATAGAGAACCCCAAAGGTTCCACCAAAAAACTACCAGAACTGAAAAGTGAATTCAGCAAAATAGCAGCATAAAAAATTAATATCCAGAAATCAGTTGCTTTTTTACATGCCAATAATGAACTAACAGAAAGGCAAATCAAGAAAACATTAGCATTCATAATTGCTTCAAAAGAATAAAATACCTAGTAATAAACCTTATCAAGGATGTAAAAGCCTATACATGGAAAATTATAAGACACTGAGAAATGGAGGAAGATTCAAATAAATGGAAGCACATACTGTGTTCTTAGATAGGAAGAATTAATATCATTAAAATGTCCATACTACCCAAAGCAATCTATAGAGTCAATGCAATTCCTATCAAGATCCCAATGATGTATTTCACAGAGCTAAAACAATTATTTCAAAAATTTATATGGAACCACAAAAGGTCCCACATAGCAACAGTGATCCTGAGAAAGAACAAAGTTGGAGGAATCACTACCCAATATCAAACTGTACTACAAAGCCATAGTAATCAAAACAGCCTGGTACTGGCATAAAAACAGACACATAGATCAGTGGGACAGAATAGAGAGCCCAGAAATAAACCCACACCTTTATAGTCAATATTCAACAGAGGAGGCAGATACAATGAGCTAAAGATAGTTTATTCAATAAATGGTGTTGGGAAAACTGGATAGATAAGTGCAGAAAAACGAAACTAGGCCACCTTCTTATATCACACACAAGAAAAAATTAAAAATGGTTCAAAGACTTAAATGTTAGACCCCAAACCATGAAAATCCCAGAAGAAAACACAGGCAGCAAATTCTCAGATACTACTTGTAAAAATGTTTATTGGATATATTTCCCCAGGCAAGGGAAAGAAAAGAAAAAAGTAAACAAATGGGACTACATCAAACTGAAAACTTTTTGCACAGCAAAGGAAAACATCAACAAAAGAAAAAGACAACACACAGAATGGGAGAACATATCTGCTGATATATATGATAAAGGGTTAATATCCAAAGTTTAGAATGTACTTACAAAACTCAACACCAAAAAACAACCCCATTAAAAAATGGGCAAATGACCTGAACAGACACTTTTCCAAAAAGGACATACAGATGGCCAATACACATATGAAAAGATGCTCAATGTCACTGATCACTAGAGAGATGCAAACTAAAACCACAATGAGATATCATCTCACACTGTCAGAATGGCCATCATCAATAAGTCAACAAAGAGCAAGTGCTGGCGAGGATGTGGAGAAAGGGGAACCCTTCTGCAGTGTTGGTGGGAATGCAGACTGGTGCCACCACTGTGCACAGCAGTATGGAGATAGCCCAAAAAAATTAAACATGGATCTGCTTTTGACCCAGCAATCCCACTTCTGGGAACACATCTGAAGGAACCCAGAACACTAACTCAGAAGAACCAGAAGCACCCCTATTTTCGTTGCAGCATTACTTACAATCACTAAGATATGGAAGCAGCCGAAGTGTCCATCAGTAGATGAGTGGATAAAACAACTATGGGACATTTACACAATGGAATTCTACTTGGCTGTAAAAAAAGACAATTTTACCCTTTGCAACGGTATGGATGGACCTGGAGAACATTATGCTAAGTGAAATAAGCCAGTCAGAGAAAGACAAATACCATATGATTTCACTCATATGTAGAATCTAATGAACAAACTGAACTAATGAGCAAAACAGAAACAGACTCATAGATGGAGAACAGATGACAGCTAGTAGGGGGCAGTTACGCAGTGGAGAGATTGAGCAAAAAGGAAAAAAGACTCATGGACATGGACAACAGTGTGGTGACTGCTGGGGACAAGGAGGTATAAGGGGAATAAATGGTAATGGAAAAAATACAATAAAGATTAAATTAAAAAAAAACATGTGACTGATTTTGAAAGTACTACTTGGGGACAAATAAAATTGAGTCTAATATCTGCTGAAATTTCGAATACAGTCTAGTACAATACATAAAAGCTAGAGGTTGTGCTCACCTTCATGTAAATACTAATGAGAACTTTTTAAAAAATATATCATTCCAAAGAATAAACTGAATTTCTTTAAGAATCTTTAAAAATAAGAAAGGAAAATAAATTTTTAGAAGTCCCACATTCACAGGACATAAGGGAGAAACAACCTGTGTTCACATTCCAACATCTGGACCCCCACACGAATTTATGTCACGCGTATATCAATTGCATCTGTATTTTACAATGTTTACGGAAAGTATTTATGCTTAGAATTTCAAATTCTAGGAGAACCAAAAAAATACGAGTCGTCCCAGCTGACTCCTGTTCACAAAATAAATAACCTAGAGCTGATCATATATTTTCTGATAAAGCTTGTACAATCTCAAACAATTAAATTAGGCATCTAATTTCTTTGGTGCTATTCTGCATGCTAATTTCCAAACATTCTAATCAAGTTACTTTAAATTATGAGCAGAAGTAATTTATAATAGGGAGTATCTATGATTCTCTAGTGATTGTGAGGTAGAAAGCAATTTAAGAATAGAGGGGCTGACCTATGATCCAAATGTAAATATTTCATATTTCAGCATAAATGATAATATGTTATAAATGTCAATTTGTTGGCAAAATGGTCATCAAAATGGGTAGGGAAACACTTTTCCCCGTTTTGCTTCTTGGAACAAGAACCTCAAGAGTAACTGTGTGGATGATGACTCTCAATCCCAACGGCAAAACGAGAACACGGAACACCCGTCCTGGGAAGGGAGCCGGGCAATTCATTCGCATACCATGTAGGGGAAATGCCACTGACTTAAGTTCTACTTCTCACATAACATACTTCGGAGAAGGTTCGTGAACAGAGGGACGCAATTACTGTAC
>PVKM010005232.1:0-48725 GCA_004027735.1 Carollia perspicillata
ATATTATCGTTCTAGATCTAGCAATACATTAAAATGATCATACACCATGATCAAGTAGGATTTATCCCATGGATACAAGGATGGCACAGCATTCACAAATCAATAAACATAATATATCACATAAACAAAATGAAGGACAAAAATCACATGATCATGTCGATAGATGCTGAAAAAGTAATTGAAAAAATCCAGCACTGATTTATAATAAAAACACTCAGCAAATTAGGAATAGAGGGAGCATACCTCAACATAATGAAGGTTATATATGAGACATCTACTGCTAACATTATATTCAATGGTCAAAATCTAAAAGCTTTTTCCTTAAGATCAGGAACAAGACAATATTTGTGCTTTCACCATTCTTATTCAACATATTACTGGAAGTTCTAGCTACAGCAGTCAGACAAGAAAACAAAGTAAAAGGCATTGAAATTGGAAAGGATGAAGTAAAACTGTCATGATTTACAGATTTACATAGAAAACCCTGTAGTCTCCACCAAAAAACTACTCATCTTAATGAGTGAATTTGGCAAAGTAGCAGGATACAAAGTCAATAAACAGAAATTGATAACATTTTTGTACACTAACAATGAACTATCTGAAAGAGAAACTAGGAGAAAAAATCCCATTTATTACAGCAACAAGAAAAGTAAAGTACCCAGGAATACATTTAATCAAGGAGGTAGACCTGTACTTGAAAAACCACAGAACACTGAAGAAAGAAATTAAGGAAGATACAAATGAATAGAAGCACATACTCTGTCCATAGATTGGAAGAATTAACATAGTTAAATTATCCATACTACCCAAAACAATCTATAGATACAATAAAATTCTTATTAAAACACCAATGGCATATTTCACAGATCTAGAACAAATACTCCAGAAATTTATGGGAAATCAAAAAAAAACAGAATAGATTTAGCAACCTTGAGAAAGAGAATAAAGTTGGAAGGATCACAATACCTGATGTAAAACTATACTACAAGGCCACTGTAATCAAAACAGCCTGGTACTGTCATAACAACAGAGACATAGATAAATAGAATGGAGTAGAAAGTTCAGAAATAAACCTATGTCTCTATGGTCAATTAACATTTGACAAAGGGGGCATTCAGGATACAGTGGACTAAAAATAGTCTCTTCAGTAAATGGTGTTGGGAAAACTGGACAGGTATATGCAAAAAAAGAAAGAAAGAAAAAAATTAGACCACCAAATCACACCATATACCAGAATAAACTCAAAATGGATAAAAGACCTAAATATAAGTCATGATACCATAAAATTCCCAGTGGAAAACATAGGCAGTAAAATTTCAGATATCCCACACAGCAATATTTTCACTGATATATCTCCTAGGGCAAGGCTAAAAAGGAAAAATAAAACCCAAATAGGACTACATCAAATGAAAATCTTCTGCATGTCTGAAGATAGCATCATCAAGATGAAAAGGGAACCAACCACATGAGAGAACATATTTGCCAATGATGCATCAGAAAAAAGGTTTAATCTCCAAAATACATAAAGGATTCATACAACTCAACACTATGAAGTCAAAAAACTTAATTAAAAAATGAGCAAAGGACCTGAATAGACACTTCTCCAAGGAAGAGATATAGATGGCCCATAAATATATGAAAAATGCTCAACATCACAGGCCATCAGAGAAATGCAAATTAAAACCACAATGAGATGTCACCTTGCACCAATCAATAGACAACAAGTACTGGTGACAATGTGGAGAAAAGTGAACCCTAGTGCACTGTGGTAGAAATGCAGACTGGTGTAGCCACTTTGGAAAACAGTATGGAATTTCCTCAAAAAACTAAAAATGGAACTGCCTTTTGACCTGGCAATTCCCTTGCTGGGAACATACCCTAAGAATCCCAAAACAGCATTTCAAAAGAACTTATGTATCCCTATGTTCATAGCAACAGTATTTACAATAGCCAAGTGCTGGAAACAGCCTAAGCATCCATCAGTAGATGAGTGGATCAAAAACTATGGCACTTTTACACAATGGAATACTATGCAGCAGAAAGAAGGAACCCCTACATTTTGCAACAGCATGAATGGAATGAAGAATATTATGCTAAGTGAAAAGCCAGTCAATGAAAGACAAGTACCATATGATCTCACTTGTAAGAGTAATCTAATGGACAAAAAAAAAAAAATAATGAGCAAAATAGAACCAGAGATATGGAAACATGGGAGAGGTTGACAGTGGCCAAGGAGGAGAGAGGAGGGAGCTAATGATGGACAGAAGGGGAAGGGACTTGTCAAATAACTTGTATGAATGGCCATGAACATGGACAACAGGGTGTGGATTGACTGTGGGAGTGGGGGATGGGTTGGGCAGAGGAGGGCAAAGGGGAAAAATTGGGACAACAGTAATACAATATCAATAGAGAAATAAAAAATAGGAAGGAATAACTGATTTGGATTTTAACTGAACATGAATAAAATCTTCTTATATGAAGCCAATAAAAAAAGAAAAAGAAACGTATCTAAAAATTTATATTGGGGAGATGGTGGGAATGGGGGTTCACTTTACAAGATTCACTATTCTAGTTAGCCTTGTTGAACACAGTCAATTAAGAACAAAATTAGCACTATATTTGTAACAGTTCTAGGCTTTCTTTCTCTCTTTTTATATTTATTATTATTTTTTATTTTAATTGTTGTTCAAGTATAGTTTTCTGCCTTTTACTCCCATTCCAGTCCACTGGTCCAGCCCTCCCCATCTGGTCAATCATATATAGACAATCCCTGGGTGTACTGGCTTTGGGACCTCCCAGATTTGCACCTGTGCCCTGCCCAGGGCCACTGGCATAAGCTATAAAGTGATCTGCAGATGGCTGTTACTTTTGCTGAGGGTGGAGGTGACGGGGAGAAGCCAAGCTGCATGCCAAGGCTAGCTACGACTATTGCCATGTTTGGGGCCACTTAACAAGAGGCATAGGGCCTACCAAGGCCATATGCTGCTTGTTTGAGATTTTAGTAAAGTCCAAAGGGTGAATCAAGACAGAGGTCATTTGTATGGAAAAGCCACTGAAAATGGCTTGAGTGGGCTTGAAAGTTGGATGTTGCAGAGTCTTAGGGAATCACCAGGGTGCAGTCAACAGTGTTATCCTGGTTGATGGAGACTCAGATATGGTGTCCACCTGCCAGGTCTGTGGGGTCAGTAGGGGGGTCCAGAAAAGGAACAACGACCTATGCCAGCACTTCTGTCTGAGAGAAACTGTCCCTTAATCTCTTGCCCCAATGCCAGACAATATAGTTCTTTCCTTTATGTCTCTGGTGCCTTTTGAGCTGCTGCCTCAGTGCTGGCACTCGGGGGAAGTGAGTCTAAGTAAGTCTGTGCACAGGACCTTTAAGAGGAACTGCCTGGGACTCTAGTAGCCTCCATTTCACTCAGTCACAATCCCCACTGGTTTTCACAGTGAGAAGTTATGGGGATTTCTATTCCTGACACTTGAATCCTGGCCTGGGAGGGCCTGGTGTAGGGCTTGGACCCCTTGCTCCTCAGCAGAGATCTCCTGATTTTTCACCACAACATGTTGGTGTGGAATTAGCCTGGTTCACAACTCCGCCTCTTCTACCAGCCTTGTGGCTTATTCTGTATGTCCTTAGTTATATTAGTTCTGTTCAACTAGGTTTCAGGTGGTTTTGAGTGGTGGATGTTTTGTAGTTTAGTTGTAATTTTGATGTTGTGGGAGGATTCAAATATTGCATTTGCCTATACTATCCTCTTGAGTGGAATCTCTACTTTATCTTTTTATAAGGCTGTGTGGTATATTTTTCTATGGATAAATCATAATGATTCTCCAGCTATTTTGCATTTTTTTAGTATTATAGACAATACTCCAAAGAAATCTTTGTATTCTTATAGTTCACTGAATATACCGGACCACTTCTTAGCTTCCAACCTTTCCTCATGCTATTTTTCATCCCTATCCTCCATGTGTAGCCACTTTCTTCAAAATCGAAACTAAGTGCCACCTTTTCCTACATCACCAGACCAGAGGTTGCTCTTTCTTGGAATCCTTGACATCTTTTTGCTGAATGGCTTCTCTGAGTATGCCATCATATGTTCATTTCATTTATATGTCTTATCCTAGTTATATTAGCTTCTGTGGATGATGGAGACAACGTCTCCAAAGGTATTTGATTTCCATTTCCCATATATGTATATAATGATGACAGCAACAATAATAGCTATTCTGTGGAAGATATCATGATAAATGAGAGTGGTTTATTTATATTATTCCATAGGTCCACCCTATGAGGCATAGCTATGATTCTCATTTTTCAGATCTCAATATAGTGGATATAATAGTATGCATTATTATTATATATATTAATGTGTAACAAGTTACAAACCTATTAATATATTAATATGTAATTTATATATATTAGTAGTTAATAAATATGTGGTATGTATAACAATAATATAATAAGCGATTTTGTATCTAGCCCAAGATTACATGACTAGCCATGCTTGAGTCCTGGATTCAAACTTGAGTTCAACTCTCAGGTCTGTCCTTTACATATTGTTGAGGTTCCTTAAATTCCCTAGGCTTCAGTTTCTTTATCTATAAAATGAGGTTTGTAGTGATGCTTACTTCATACAGTTATAGTGAGAATAAAATAAGAGAACACATGTAAGTAAAGCCACATCATAACCCCACAGAAGTAACTGGAGTTGAGCCCTGTGATTGGCCAAGAGAGAGAGATAACTAAGAGTACAGCTTGTTGTGTGTTCCTGCAGACAAGGAGTGCCTGCCCCAGATGAACAAGAAGAGGAAGAAGCAATGTTGCTCCAACAGAGTTTGTTCCTGGCATCTCCCATGTTTGAACGTGCTACCAGCATGTGTGATTCTGGTGTTAAAAGGTTCATATTCTCTGTACACCAAGTTCCTAAATACATTCAATTACTTCATCATGCACTCAAGCAAAACAAACAAACAAACAAACACAAAAAAACCCTCCCCAAACCTAGAGATTTGTTTCAACACTGAGAAAAACTGGCTAGCCCAGGAATATTGAAAGAGAAATATGGGCCCCTTGTGGGGCCTCCCTAAACATTTGCAAGTATGATGTTGACCCTACTCATTTTTTTTGCCTTATGAGTGACCTCAGTACCAAATACTCACATGAGATGTCACTCCATTAAGGTTAAATGGGAGAATTGTGGTGCCAACCATGCACTGTTCTGTGATTTGATGAAATACTGATGGATTCGTTAAGAAGAAACTCCAGCTGGGTATAAGGAAGAGGTAGAGATGTTACAGCCCTGGCATCATCTGCTTCTCAAACAGAGACTGATTTCTTGAAACAGTTGACGATTCAGGTCTCACCTCCAACTGTACAGCTGTTCTCTCTGGTGTCTAGTATTAATATATTTTGATCCTCAAAATCATCAGGGCTGATTAACTCACTGGCCCACTCTCTCCCTCTACTTCTTCATGCCTCAGCATTTGTTCATGTTTTTCCTTCCACTAAAATGTGGCTTCTTTCATTCTTGCCCAGCTCAATCCAATCCATGCTATAGAACTCAGTTCAGATTGTGTCTAATGTGCATACTTTCCTGCAGTTGCAGAAACTCCCCATCACCTCTATGTACCATTAAAATTCTAGCCTGGGTCAGTATCTTTAGCTTTTCCCATTAAATGCTTTCTTAAGGATCAGGACCACATTACTGACAGACTGGTGGATATGCAAAATCATTCTTTCTATCTATCTATCTATCTATCTATCTATCTATCTATCTATCTATCATCTATCTATCTATCATCTATCTATTATCTATCTATCTATCTATCTATCTATCTATCTATCTATCTATCTAAATATCTATCATTATCTATCTATCATCATCTGTCTATCTATCTGTGTGTCTGTCTCTACTTCTACCTCTATCTATCTAGCCATTCTTGTTGGTAAAAGGCTATAGCTGGAGGCCACATCTTATCATTACTCTATCCCTGACCTGATCTTGCCTCTTCTAGGCAGATATTAAAAGGTCCCAGAATGTAAGCATTCAGGCGTAGTACTATGGGCTCATAGAGTAGTTTGGTCTCTGGCTAGTTTTGAAGATTAAAAGCATATTTTGAAAGTTTACAACTTTTAAGTGATTCTCCCTGCAAAGCAATGACTGACACCTGGTTGGGGTGACTTTGTGATTTAGGATGTCTTCCTAGAAACCCTATGTTTGGCCTGGCCTGGGTACCCAAGGATGGCTTAAGGCAGTTTGAGGATGCTCTAATGCCAAAGTCTATCTGACCCTTGAATGATGAAGCATCTTTAGTTCTGGAGAAGAAGTATTTTAATTCAGTCAATTTATGAAATAATTACTTTGTGCCCAGTACTCTCATTAATTTATATGAATTTTAAAGTTTAATCTCCACAAGAACTCTTCAAGTAGGTGGTGTCATTTCCATTTTACAGATGAGGAAACTGATCTTCCTTAGGAATATCAGGAAAATTTTCCTAAGGAAATTTTGTTCCCTAGCAATGCCGTACAACTCTAAGTGGCCATGTGAGGAAGAGAAACCCCTGATTTTCTAACTACCTCTAACTACTTAACTAACTTGGTGTCTATATATAATTGGCATAGCACATAACTCTTTGGAAAAGACTGTCTTAATGCACCAAGATGGATATCAGGCCCTTATACTAAATTGTTTCCTTTTTATTGAGTTGAAATAAAATGCAACTGTGAATACTGTACTTTAATAGGTTTTATGTGTAACTAATGATTTGATGGGTCACTATGATGTTCAGTAATACAAGAGTTGATCATGAGATTGTAAGAAGAGAAAAAACATGCTTTATCATTGGAAAGTGGAATCCTTTCTAAAGGGTAAAGGTAGATATGGAAAATTGATTTGAAAGGTCAGGGTTAACAAGCTCATTAATGGCTCAGTTAAAATTCTAGAACAGTCCTTGTTTTTCTTCAGATGAATGGATCATTTAGCTGAGTGATGCCCTTCACTGACAGCCTGGGCTTCTCTTCTAGCCATGGCAGGGAGCTGATGAAGTCTTGCACAGTAGAGAACAGGAGATACAGAGCTTGGACTACAGAGACAGAAGTAAAAGTTTAGCTCTGTTCCTTACTTGCTGGGTAACCTTGATTACATTATAGACCTTCTTTATACCATACTTTCCTAACTGAAGAGAATAAAGATAAAACCTACTTCTTATCTGCTGAGAGAACACATAAGATACTTTATATCCCCATGTGGTCCAATTCCAAGTAAGCCCTCAAAAATATTAGCTATTATTATCTTCTGACCTAGAAATCCTGAAACATTTTTTTGTGAAGAGTCAGCTAGCAAATATTTTAGTCTTTACATGGTAATAGTTTTGTTGCAACTATTCATATCTGCTCTTTTAGCTTGAAAGCAGCAATAGACAATATATAAACAAATGGCCCTGGCTGTGTTCCAGTAAAGCTTTATTTACCTAAGTAGGCTGCCAACCAGATTTGACCTGAGGGCCACAGTTTGTTGATCCTTGTTCTAATCTAAACTATGCAAGAATACACACTTCAATTCTAAGGACAGAAAAATAATTCCAGTGAGGTGTGACACTTCTGAGGCAGGACTGACTTCTGTCTTCTCAGCTGAGAACAAAAAGACTGCTTTGTACAGATAAGTGGTCCCAAATCAGGATTCTTGATGGGAAGTTTTAAAAATAAAAATTCCAAGACCTCAACCCAGAAAGGTGATATGACCCAGGAATCTGTATTTTCAGAGGCAATTCTGATAAGCAGAAAGTTTCCTTGAATCTTTAGGCATTGAGTGTTATAGCCACCCAGGGAAGAACAATGAATATTTTTTAAGATTGACTTTCTCTTTTGGGTAAATTAGCCTTGAGGCCCACCTAGAGTCCTGAGGTGATGACTGAAAGTGTTGTCAGGTCTTTTCTTTTAATAGATTCCAATTCATCTTAGAAGTAAATTGAGCTATAACTTATCTGAGATCTTGAAATTTCAGAGAAAATCTTCATGTGGGCAAGATGCACATCAGTTGTACAGGTGGAACACCAACATAGCAAACTCCTCATTAAAAATTAACAAAATGAAATTTTTTAATTTAAATTATTTTATTGTTTTTCAATTAGAATTCTCTATATTTTCTCCCTACCCCTCCCCTTCAGCCCCTCCAAACCCACCTCCTTCCCTTGCTTCCACCCTCCCCCTTGGTTTTGTCTATGTGTCCTTTATAGTAGTTCCTGAAAACCAAAATGAAATTTTAACCATGGAAAGAGGTTGATAAGGTTTTTGTCCCTGTGGTTTGCTTTGGAATATTTTTTCTCCATCCATAATATTTTTTTTAACCACCAGTCCTTTACAGAGTTCTTGTCTGACTATTGGTGCAAGTCATGTTTTAAATTACCTTTCAAACTTCAATGTTTTGCATATGCTCTTTCCTTTATTTAGGGTGCTGAAGTAAATATGCCCCTGCCACCCAGTTTCCTGCTTTCTATATCTTAGATTTTAAGTAAGTGTTTTTAATATTCACTTGATTACCCAGCATGCCACTTTGCTATTAGGGATGGTGGGAATTAAAGTTAAATTTTTACCTCAAACAAAATGAGGAGGGCATGATTTAGCTTCTTCCCGTTGACTTTTAAGCTGGGGAAGACATTACCGTTATCTAGGATTAGTTTGTATCAGACAAAGCAAGAGGATTTTCCCATCTATCTTTGCAACCTATGGAGATTAGAATATTATTTGTGTCCTTCTTTCCACTGCTGTGGAAGCATAGAATAATTTGTGATTGAGTGAGTACAAGATATACTTTTTCAATTTATAGGAATTAAATTTTTAAATGTATTTTTAAATCTCTTAGATAAAAACAATTCTTTGTTGCTCAAGTGAGCTCTTTGAATGAGGACAAAGCAACATTAACTTAACTACAAATTGCTTAGCTTTATGATTTTAATGGAGCAAAGAAAACCGATTTATTAATAAAGTATATTGCTGAAAGAGAATCTTTGTGGAATTTCAGACTGTGCAACACGTCCATTTGTATTGGCTTCATTTTATTATGCTTTCAGAGCTATTTATAATGTTATTTCACTGAAAATCCCTTTCCATATTGTCATTTGTCTTCCATCTCCAGAAAGCTTTCCAACCAAATTAAAAAAAATAAAAGTTAAACTTTCTTCTTTCTTATATACTTCCTTAAAATCAATTGACAGTGGCATCTCTTGGGAATGGGTCCATCTCTTATCCATGTCTAAAGTTTCTCCTGTTCCCAGCAAGAAAAGAAAACGGAACTTCCTTTCAAAGATTTTGCTTCTCATAAGATGTGGACCTCAGGCAAGTGCTTCTCCTCTCTTCTTAGTCAGAAGAGATCTGATGTAATATTGTTTTCTTTTAACAAAAAGTAATGTGAGAATCTCAGCTCTTTTCATGGGTTGCAATCTATGCAGTTGTACAAGGAGGCCCTGTGCTCAAAAGAGCCCTAGACACTCAGTTAAATGCTCTGCTGCAGCCATGTTGGAATTCTCATTAGTCTATGAACAAGGGGCCTCATGTTTTCATTTTGCACTGGGTCCTGCCAATTATGTAGTGGTCTTGGTAAGAATCAACATGTCAAAGCACTGAATACTTTTCTCCAATAAACTTCTTTCCTTGGGGAAAGAAGAAGAGAAGCAACAAAATGTCAAAATTTTTCCAAGTTCTGTCTGTGAGATGGATTCTGTGCTAAGTCTCATACGTGATTATGTATCATCCCGAAACAACCCTATAAACACAACTATGGCTTACATTTTCCCCCAGATGGGGGAATATATGATTTAAAGAAAGTTAACATGTTATAGGTCACAGAGCTACTAAGGGATAAGGGTACATTTTTAACTTAGAGCTGCTTTCAAATATCAGTATACTATCTAATAGTTCATAGGCAGTTCTCACTTTGAAATCAATGGTTTAAACATTTAACTAAACAAGTTCAATCACTTTCTTCAGGCAGCTGGTATATAAGGTGTGTGGACACTGGATCTAGGAGACAAAGTTGATAGCTAGTCTCCCTTTTAACAATGCTCCCCCATTTTCACCTCATTTCTGTGTGTAAAGGCACCTCCAGACTAGAAGAACATTACTCCTTCCACTTTCACAGAAATATTTTGACTCTTTTTTAAAATTCTATATTTGTTATGGAAAGGCTGTTAAACTGTGCATTTGATATGTTTTATTTCTCTCTGTCCAGTATGCATTTCCTTCTGTATCATGATCAGCTCTTTAATTTTCTTTGGCTAACCCCTCCCCTTCCCTTGTTATTCTAGTGGAATTACCCCACCTCAACCCCAGACAATCAAAACCATTCATGCTTTGCACACCATTGTTCTGAATGGGTTTACAACTAATTCAGGGATGGGAAAGTTTGTGGGAATCGTTAAAGAGGAGCATCTTTTCCCCCTGCTGAATTGGAAAATATAAAGCAGGAGCTCCTTTGGCTTTCAAATTCAATCAGAAACAAGAGACAGGAGAAGAAAAATTCCTGATGCATTTGAGCTACTTGATTCACATTCACTCTCTGGACAATTTGATTTCATGACCCAAGAAAATCCTTTTTTGCTTAAGTCACTTTGAGTCAAGTTTCTGTGACTTGCAGCTAAATGAGTTCTGGTTATCATAAATGCCAATTGTGCTTGTCAAAGAAAAGCAGTTTTCCCAACAATAACATGGTAGACTAGCTAAACCATTCACATTATCTCAACCTGTGTTTCTTTTTTTACTAGATGGCAGTGAGTGCAAGTTCTGTTATTAAAAGACAGACATGCTGAGAACTGAAAAAATATGACACAAAGATCATGTGCTAAGCAATCTCAATATTTTTACTCCTTGTTGTTTAATGTTATTTTGTCTTCTTCAACTGCAGTACATAATTTGCTAGTTCTCAAGAAAAGGTATCCACATGGAAAGGTCTAAACTGTCACAAGTCATTTTCTTTCCCTAATACCTAGGGGGGTCACCACTATTTTGTAGATGATTGAACAAAATTGCTTAATGAATGGAAGGTCTGTCAGAATTCTCCTTCTATAGCCAGAAGTGTAAACAATTGTAAATGATGAACTGAGCAGGCTGCCCAGTGTAATCTCAATACGCTTTGGACTAAGGAAATGATAGTCTCTCCTAAACTATCTCAACCAAATGAGTAGATACTCAGGAATTAAAATTGCTAATGGCATTTTAGGGAATTTAAAACAAAATTACAAGAGTTTTCCTTCATTTTTTATCTATCAGAAGAGACTTTGCCTTGGGCACTTAATTTTCGGACTCTGTCAAATACAAAGATTCTATTCTCAAAATAAATATGAAAAAATCTATAAAGTACATTGCATTCTGACAGAGGTATGGTGAACAAACTTTTGTGTTTGTGTGATTTGGATGACTTTGCACATATTTTTGTATAGGTTACTTTGTCAGCCCCAGGAATAAAAGAGGGAAAATGTACTCCCCTCACTCACTAAGTGCAGTGCTGGCAGCCATCCATTGAAGGCAGGGTGTGCAGGCCATCAAACCCAGATTATTTTTTGCTTTGAGATTGTAAACATTAGTCGCCTATATATTTAAAACTGCAAGAGGACAGCCCATCCTTTACTTTATGGTATGGAAGTGAGTCATTTAAAGAAAAACAGCCTTCTCTTAGATATTCCCAAGAAATAGTAGGCCAAATTTTCATGCCTCCCAAATTCTTCCCAGCAAAAGTGTCTTGTGTTTTTAGACAATTTAGACAATTGATCTAGTGTCTTTAGATCACTGTTGATCTAAAGTGATAGGTGATGGTCTGGAGTATAGGTCTGAATTAGAAACTTTGACTTTATTACTTCCTAACTGTTGTGTTCTTGGTCAGGTACTTAGAATCTTTAACTTGCAATTTTCCATTCTGCAAAATGGGGATAATAATGTTGACCTAGCTGGGCTGTTGCTTAGATAAGAGATAATGTAACACACCATTTAGTATGGCCTTAACACATAGGAGGTGTTCAATATACTCTTCATGTGTCATTTCCCTTGGATGTACATGAACTACTTAGCATTCCCTCCCATTCCCAGGATCTGTCTACTCTAAAAAAGTAGCAGAACAAGGAATTGGCAGCTAGAAAAATATGGATTTAAATCACAGTACCACTCTTCATACATAAAGTCACCAGATTTATTAATAGGCCACCATTTTAATTGGACTTTGAGATTAAAAAATTGCTTACATAAGTATATACCATGCAATACTTGGGACATACTTACACTAAAAAATGTTTTTTTAAATTTTTTTATATCCAATTTTAATAGGACATCACATATTTTATCTGGCAGCACTGCCCATAGGCTATGACCTTCAGCAAGTCATGTAATATCTTCAACTTTATCATGTGTAAAGGTAATATTAACAACTATTACTAAAGAATTATTATATGACACCAAGCTTTTAATCTCTTTTTTCTCAGAAAATACATGAGCTAATTTTATTTTATTTTATTTTTAAGTATATTTTATTGATTATGCTACTACTGTTGCCCCATTTTTTCTCTTGTGTACCTCCCTCTGCCTGGTACCCTCATTCCCTCGAACATTCCCCTAACTTAGTTCATGTCCATGGGTCATACATATAAGTTATTTAGCTTCTCCATTTCCTATACTGTTCTTAACCTCCCCCTGTCTATTTTGTACCTACCATTTATGCTCTTATTCCCTGTATCTTTTCTACAATTCTCCCACATCCCTTCCTCACTGATGACCCTCCATGTGATCTCCACTTCTGTGATTCTAGTACATGCTCTAGTTGTTTGCTTAGGGTTTTTTTTTCTTTTTTTTTGGTTCAGATATGCATAGTTGTGAGTTTGTTGTCATTTTACTGTTCATAGTTTTGATCTTCTTTTCTTAGATAAATCCCTTTAACATTTCATATAATAAGGGCTTCGTGATGATACACTCCTTTAACTTGACCTTATCTGGAAAGCACTTTATCTGCCCTTCCATTCTGAATGATAGCTTTGCTGGATAGAGTAATCTTGGATGTAGGT
This sequence comes from Carollia perspicillata, assembly GCA_004027735.1. Lineage (NCBI taxonomy): Eukaryota > Metazoa > Chordata > Mammalia > Chiroptera > Phyllostomidae > Carollia > Carollia perspicillata. The sequence goes on from PVKM010005232.1 coordinate 13,040, forward strand.
CTTTGCCTTTCATGACTTGGAATACTTCTTTCCAGCCCCTTCTTGCCTGTAAGGTTTCTTTTGAGAAACCAGCTGATAGTCTTATGGCAACTCCTTCGTAGATAAGTGTCTCCTTTTCTCTTGCTGCTTTTAGATTCTCTCCTTATCTTTAATCTTGGGTGATGAAATTATGATGTGTCTTGGTGTATTCTTCTTTGGGTCCAACTTGTTTGGAACTTTCTGAGCTTCTTTGACTTGCATGTCTATTTTCTTCAGCAGATTGAGGAAGTTTTCTTTCATTATTTTTTCAAATAAGTTCTCAATTTCTTGCTCTTCTTCTTCTCCTTCTGGCACCTTTATGATTCAGATGTTGGAATGTTTAAAGTTGTCCCAGAGGTTCCTAAGCCTCTCCTCATTATTCTGAATTCTTATTTCTTCATTCTGTTCCAGTTGAATGTTTGTTTCTTCCTTTTGTTCAAAATCATTGATTTCAGTGCTAGTTTCCTTCTCTTCACTGTTGGTTCCCTGTATATTATTATTTATTTCACTTTGCATAGCCTTCACTTTTCCCTCTATTTTGCATTTGTACTCAATAATTTCTGTGAGCATCCTGATTGCCATGTTTTGAACTCTGCATCTGATAGGTTGGCTATCTCCTCATCACTTAGTCCTTTTCTGGAGTTTTGATCTGTCCTTTAATTTGGGCCATATTTCTTTGTCTAAGCACACCTGTGATATTGTAAAGGGGGTAGCCTTAGGTATTCACCAGGGAAAAGCAACCCACTTCTCTGTGCTGTGGTGCTGTATGTGGGGCAGGGTTCAGATAGGGGACAATGCTGCTTTCTCAGCTCTTGATCTAATTTCAGTCACTTCCTCCTCTACCCACAAGCAAATTACATCCTTCTGATGCTGATTCCCATGTGGGTGGGATTGTATATGTTCTAGGATACAGTGGGCCCCCTTACCAGACTCTTCTGTGAGACTAGCAGTTTCCCCTGGCTTCCCATTCTCACTCCTCCTATCAGTCTGGATAAATGTTTCTTTTTAACTCCTTAGTTGTCAGACTTCCATACAGTTTGATTCTCTGGCAGTTTTGGTTGTTTTTTATTTTAAAATGGGTTGTTATCCTTCTTTTGATTGTATGAGGAAGCAAAGCCTATCTACCTATGGCCCCAATCTTGGCCAGTAGATCAAATAATCTCCTTATTTTATTATTTCTATGTTGTAGATTATAAACATACAGAAAGGGTAAGCAACCAACCTGTGTGTATATAGCTAATATATGTAGTTAAACGAGGTTTTGAACCCAGCTGATTCAAGAGGTTCCACACTGTCCTACCACCTCTATAAAATACAATTATATGTCCACCAAATGCGACTCCAGGTGAAAAAAGCAGATAATGCATATTGGTATAATCCTAAAAAAATGATATTGCTGCATAGCTTAGTCTCATGGAATCAAATTTGAATAAACTTGTTTTCCAGCCAAAAAGAATTTCTACAAATTTTGTTAAAGAAAGCCAAAATATTTTTTAACACTTACCAAAATTCTCTTCCCTTTCCTGCTACTTCACTCATACACTGGAACTCCTATGGGACTTCTCAACATTTTCCAAAGAAAATTCTCCACCCTTCACCTGTGACTGATTTTTTTCTCTGTGTCTTTCATCTTCTTCTCAGTCCCTTATTATGTAGATTTACCAGGCCTCTCCCCTACAAGAAGTAGTCAATATTCTTTAGAAGAAAGAAGGTAAATTGGACTGGCAATTTCAAAATTCTATTTGGTAGGCTGAGAGAGTTGCTGAAGTTCATGTACATTTCCAAAATTAACAATTTCTTGAGTTTTTTTTTTATACTGGGTGCTCATTAAATGTGAATTTCCTTCTGCCTTCCTTTGTATTTGCCCATATTTTGCCACTGTTATAGGAGGTTCTATTCCTGATTCCATTTCTGTAGTTTACGCATGACTTGACAGATACCTGAGCTTCCTGGAAACTTGGAGACCAAGGCCCATGGGTATTGCCTGAGATTACTGGGTTAGACTTAAAAGAAGCATGAGAACAAGGCAGCTCAGAGAATAAAAGTATATTTTGAGAGAAGGTGTTGTTAGGGAACTAAGGTACATCACAGAAACAAAGTAAAAATATACCGCAAGGAAATATCTTGCTGGAGTAGGAAGTATTTAGAAGCTCGGGCTTGTTTCTCTGCTTATGGATTATTCTATATGCTACAAGGATGACAATTCAGGGAATATATTTGTAGCCAACTGGCCAATACTACCTTATCAACTACAGCTCAATAACAAGGTCAACATTTGAAGAGTACACCTGGAGTTTATATATATAAACTTTTCGTATATATAAAAAACTTTTCATAAAAGTTTTAGTGACTTTTGACTCTGGAGCACCTGGTGGAATTCACTTTTAGGTCACCTTGGCCTTTAATTCCAACAAAAAGAGGTTTCAAATTCAGGCTTTGATCATTAAAAGCATTTAAAAATTATCTAGAGCAAAAATTGCTTTTGAAGGGGGACATTGAAATATTTGTTATATCACATCTTTATTAACTTTTAGAAGCTTGTCTCCTTCTGATGTATAGCTGTCACAGGAAAAATATCTCCTTATTAAGTGGGAAATAAAAATAAAAGACCCCAGGTAATTTATTTGGATATCACGTATTTATCTTCAAAACCCACTTCAGAATTTTTCTACTTTTGTCATTTTGCAGTTGAGAAAATTGTGGCTCACAGTGGTAAAAATCTTGCCTGAGATCACACAGCTAAAAAGTTATAAAGTTGAGATTACATCCCAAGCCTTTCTGGCTACAAAGCCTGTGTTCTTGCCATGATACAGATCATGACTCAGAATGTATGACAAAGGACTTGAATAGACATTTCTGCAAAGAAGACACACAAATGGCTGACTAAACACATGAAAAGATGTTCAAAGTGACTAAATCATTAGAGATTCAAATCAAAGACACAATGAGATACCTCATCTCACCCAATAAGATATATCTATCATAACAAGTCTTGGCAAGAATGTGGAGAAGTGGGAATATAAAATAAGGCAGCTTCTGTGAAAAAAATATGAGTATTCCTTAAAAACATAGATATAGTTTTATCATTTGGTCCAGCAATTCCATTTTTGGGTTTATACCCCAAAGAAATGTAAACAGAGATTCAAAAAATATTTTTACACCCAAGTTTATAGTATCATTATTCACATAGCCAAAAGTTAGAAGCAACTCAAAAGTCCTTGATGGAAGAATGGATAAATAAAATTGGTATATGCATACAACAGAATATTATTCATCTCTAAAGTAGAAGAAAATTCTGACACATATTATATAAATGAAACTTTGAAGATATTATGCTAAGTGAAATAAACACATCACCAAAGGACATACATGGTATGATTCCATTTATAGGAGGTATCTGGAGTATTCACATTCATACAGACAACAAAGAAGAATGATGTTTTCCAGGAGTTGAGGAAGGGAGAAATGAGAAGTTAATGTTGAAAGGGTATAGTTCCAGTATGGAAAGATGAAACAGTTCCAGAGATGGTGGTGATGATGACTGAACACCACTGTGAATATGCTAAGGTCATAGAAGTAAAAAATAAATAAAGAAAGAAAAGCACAGGCACACAAACAATAGTCAAGGAGTTCTAGACTATGCTGTTCAGAGAATAGTGTTCTTGATGGTGGATCTTAGGCTCAGATGGCTTACTCCCCAGCTGACCCAGTAGGACTGTAATAGGGTCCAGGACTGTGCATTGTGAACCTGCTGCACAGGTAACTCTTAAGTAGGTGTTCAGCACATGTTTGAGGGAGGCCCATTTTACAGTTGAGATAATTTAGATTCCCCAACATTTTAGAACTAAGAATTGGTAGATGTGGAATTTGTTTTTGGACAATCTGACTTCAGACTCTGCTCTGGAAGTCTAATACACATTTTACAGCTTTACTTTGGGTATCTTCTGGTTCCCAATGTAAAACATAGAAGCTTTTGGCAAGTTCAGAAAGAGAATTTTGATGTGTTGCTGTAGATTTATGGTTCTCAATGAGGGGTGATGATTTTCCCTGCAGACATTTGGTGAAGTTGGAACACTTTTTAAAAATATTCACCCTAGGACATGCTTATTGATTTTAGAGAGGGGGAAGGGAAGCAGAGAAATATTGATGTGAGGAAGAAACAACAATCACTTGCCTCTCATACATACCCCAAAGCGGGGCTGGACCTGCAACCTGTGAAGATATTTTTGATTGTCACAACTGGAGCTCTTACATACATTTCATGGGTTGACACCAAGGATGCTACTAAATTTGACAGATACCCCCCAAATAAACAACAACAACAACAAAAAAACCCACAAAGAATTACCTGGTTCAAAATGTCAATAGTGCTGAGGTTGAGAGGCTTCAATGTGGACTATATGTTTAGAACTTTACTGGAAGTCCTTTACAATTTCTTTTGCTAGTTAAACTGTACTTCTTCAAATTTTAGTTCATGAAACTGAGCTGGAGGAGAAACCCAGATGATTTGAATTTAATATTCAGGTAATATTGGTATTATGCTTGAAGGCCACTTGATTTTGCCAGTGAAGTAGTGTCTATTCAAAACATGCTGCTGTGTTATTTATTTATTTTTTCTTAATCCAGTTGGTTTTAGGATCTTTAGCCAGAGATCACATATAAATTGGGAAAAACATCATGCATCAATTACTCCTGAATAAATATGTAAAATTTCAGTGTTCAGTAACCTTGCATGTATCATGAGGTCTTTGCAATATACTATTTCATTTTGACTTTTCATGTTCTTTCCCTAGATTTTAATTTGCTTTTAGAAGTTAATTCCAGTCTAATGATGACTTTGTAATATGCGATACATGACAGCTTATGTATTAATGTTCTTACTTTCCACTACCAGGGACCCTGGGTCTCCTTTGGAATACAAATTTTCATCACAAAGAAGAGCTCATTTATTCAAGTGATTTGATAAAAATAGAAATATCTATGATATCTACATGAATTCAGGAGTTTCACTGGCTTTTGATGAGCAACTGTAATCTAAGCTTCCCTGGAGAGATAATCAAAACTCTTCCTGTGAAGTTGATGCCCTGGTCAGGTGGCTCAGTTGGTAACTGAAGAGCTGAGAGTTCAATTTTTGGTCAGAGGACATGCATAGGTTGTGGTCTAATCCCTTGTCCAGGCACTTGGGATCCCCAGTCCAGGCACGTACAGAGGGCAACCAATGGATGTTCCTCTTACATCGATGTTACTCTCTCTCCCTTCCTCTCTCTCTAAAAATAATGAAAATCAAAGGGTCTTGGGTGAACGTTAAAAATAACAACAATAAAAGCAAGCAAACAAAACAAAACAAAAACCTCTTTCCATGAAGTTGAATCATAGACTTTGGGCGATGGATTTGGCATTCCATTCCTCCATCTTGGTCAGCTCTACTCACCTCCTCAAGCTCCTCACCACCATGCCTGTGGCCAAGCTGGCTCACTTCCTAGATGTCTTGCAGAGCAGGAGTTTAAAATCAGATTCTTGCCTTCAAACACAAAATGAAGAATGTGGTGTGGACCAGTGGTGTGTCTGTCCTCAACAGCAGATTTCAGTCAGCCTCTGAGACTGACTTCCTGCATCCGATAAGGTTATGGTCCATATTGCAGACACCAAAGTAACCAGACACTGCGAGGACTTATTTCTTCATCTGGCAGATGCACAAATTTAAGGAGCTTGATCAAATCTTAAAAAAGATGAGATAGAGAACCTGTGTACATTCACATTTGCATTGGTCAAGAATCTATTTTGATGTCATTGTTGGCAGGGAGTGTTTCTTCCACTATGAAGTCTTTACAGAGCTCAGCCATTAGCTTGTCTCAACTGAATTGAAGTTTATTTCAATCAAGAACTGAGATGTTTTACTCATCTTTGTCAGCTCTACCCCCAAACAATCTTGACATTAGTTATATATAGCAGAAAAACCAGAAATTATGTGCATCCTGATATAATGAAAGAGGAAACATATAGCCCATCCCTGGAGAATTCCAAAAAAAAAAATTTAACTAGAATTTAATCAAGTCTCTAGATCTAATGACCTGCTTATAGGAAATCAGAGAGATGAAGAAAGAAATAAAATGAAATGATAACAATCCTGTCAGCCAAAATCAGAGTGTGGTAAATCCACCAAATGTAATGGACCTTGTTTGGATTCAGTTTTGGACAAACCAAGTACAAAGAGACACCTGAAACAAGAAGCACATTTTGAACATGGAATGGGTGTTAGATGGTGCTAAAAATCTGTTAATTGTGTCAATGGTGATAATGGTATTGTGGTAATGTTAAAAAGAAAAAAAAAAAAGGTTAGCATGTCCATTGCTGGCAATGATGGTGTTCCAGACATGAGATTCCACTGTACTACATCAGATGTTCAAGAGTAACTATCTTTGAAAACTGGAACAACATGAGTCTTGTCACATACCCCTGGCAGTAACATTGAACAATGGGTTATCTTTCAGTCATGAACTGCAAAGTGGATGATGATTGTACAACACAGAAATGACTGGAAAATTTAAATGTTCATAGCACAAGGCATCTTAATAGAGGTAAAAAGCAGATTTAAACAAATTCACTGAATTAGCTCTAACTAGAAGGAATATTCGGACAGCATGTGACAGGGAGAGATAGAGCTAAAATGATGAAAGTGCTTTGAGAAATCACGTTCTGGGCACTGAGAATCCCTGAGATGTGCTAAAGAGCATCTTGCTGGCCTGTGGTTCCATCAAGATATTTTAGCTGGGAAAATGACACAAATTGCTTATAGAATGTTTGGATAGTAAAACATGACAAAAAATGCAGCTAACTGGTGAATCAGTCCATACTTAGTGATTTTCAGTTTAATAACTCTCCATTTAGTTTTATAAAGGCATTGGTTGAATTTGTATGTATATAGCTTTAAAAGGTTGATTAACATCATTTTCATTCTTATTAGGGTTAAAACTATAGGTAGAAACCCTTTCACACTATACTGTGACTTGGCCTCAAACATTCGACTTCAATTTAAGCCTTTGGTATGAAGGCATGAAGAGAGGAATAGAAAATCAGACAGAGAGAAACTGGATAACCTGGGCGTTTTGAGGCTCTAACTCAACATGTCAACACACCTGTTTAAAGGCAAGGAAAATCGAAGAACCACATGGATTATTTCCTCTTAATCATTCAACACAACACCATGTATACTTTTCCTACCAGACTGGAAGATTTCTGGAATGAATGACCTGTGGTTTCATTTCAAATAGACAAAACAATAGCATGTCTTTTCTTTAGTATGTCTTATGTCCTTCTTGGGCTTCCTGAGTGAATTATATTCACCACCCATCTAAAGTGTGGCATAAGAAAGAAGAGTAGCAGTGGATAAAGAGGAGAGCTCAGTTCTAATATTGGCTCAGTAAACACTTAAAACACTTACCTCAATTATTCTGACTGTGTTTTTTCTGATGTGGTCAAGAATTACAACTAGAGGGAGGGCATAGATTCAAAGTGGACTTTAAACTCATTTTCTGTTCTGATGCAGCCAATGGATATGACAGCCCCTCTTCAGTGATGGTAGTGCTCACTTCTCCAGTTAGTGGGGTGATGCTCATCCTGTGGGGGAAACTTTATTGCTCACAAATACTTTCTGTCTTCCCTGGGGAAGATTATCCTTCCCTCCCTCCACTGTTATCAGGCTTGGCTACTCGACCTTCTCTGGCCTGCGACATGTGACTAGAGGTGGCTTAGTACTCCTGGTTAAAATCTTAAGAGCCTGTGTGGCTTATGTTGTTCGTTCCTCCTTTCATGGGATAGGTCATGTTATAGATGAAGACCCATTCCTGGGCTTGGTTCTAGGAGTGAAAACTTTGGAAACGCAGCTGTGGCCCACCTATGATGGGCAGGTTGTATGAGTGAAGAACACAACTTTGTTTTGTAAACCACTAAGATCAGAGAGGGTTGTTGATTTTATGTAACCTATCCAATTTTGATATCAACTCCCTGAGTGCCAAATTAGATGTGAGGTGGGCTGGTGAGAGGAAGTAGGCATCATTTGAAAAAGCCCCTCAGATGAGTCTTATGTGCTCTCACTTTCCTATAGAGTAAAGTTTGTTTACTCTGCATGGGGGCCATGCAATTTCCCACCAACTATTACTAAGGCTCTCCTGTTCTCAAACCTGGATCCTGCTTTGCCAATATTGTTCAGATACTTATTTACCTTTTAGGTTAGAAACTGATCTTCTAATATTCTAAGGATATAATTGTTTATGATAAACTTGGCCTTTTGGTTTATGCTCTCTTTTACATTTTCTTATCTTATGATGCAGTTTAACTGTGTTTTCAAGATTAAGATCATTATTAGGCTTTATGATCTTATAACCAGGTTAAACTTCTTAGCGATGAAAATAAAGAAAACAACACAAGGAAGACAAATAGGATATTATGAGGTTTTATTAATCTCTGTGCCCTTGTATTGGTGCTGTAACATATCACAATTGCTCTCATTTAACAAAAGAAGACACTGGATCTCAGAAGTGCTCCATTCCTTGCCTGAAGTCTTGCCTGGAAAGTGGAAGAGCAGGGACAAATGCAGGGCAATTTTACTATCATTACGCACCAAATCCTCCATATAGTCATTTAGTTCTGTTTACATATTTTTTTCAAATTTTCCAAGCCAAAGGATTTTTCTGTCATCATGAGTTCCTCATTCACATCCTTTATATTACTTATTTTCAGAGCATTTCAAAATTGGCTTAATATCAGGCAGAATATGGTTGTTTATGTTGTAATAACAAAAATTTCTCCAGATATTAGCGACTTAACAGACCACAACTTTAAATACTATTGAAGGGGAGCAGTTTGCCACCCTAAATACACATCTCTGGGATATTGATTAGCTTTAAGAAATGAAGGACTTAAGAAAAAGCTTTGACCTTCCTCTTTACTGCTTAAAAAAAATTAGACAGAAAATCTGCTCCAGGAAAGAAGACGTTATCATAACTAACTGTAGTTTAATGTGAACTTGTGTGTGATAAACAAGGATAAACTTAGCAAGGCCTGTTTAATCAGTCATCTCTGTGGTACATTGTTAAAGATGGCCCAGCAAACATTTATTTAGCTAGCATTTGCTTTTCCATCACCATGTGAATTGCCTTCCTGTCCCTTGAGGTTTGAAAGCACTCCCACCTCCCCTTCTCATTAGCTTAAGATGACAAATAAGCCTCAACTTTACACCCATATTCTTAGGGAACCCCTGCATGAACACATGCGATTAAATTTGGTTATGTTCTCCTGTTATTCTGTCTCACATCAATTTGATTATTAGAGTAGCCAGAAGAACTAAGAGGGAAAAGAGGGGAAATTTTCCTAACCCCCATACCTCTTTTTATATGACCAGTATGATCTACAGGATCTCAGCCCTTTCGAGTCACTCTGAGAATCAGGCTGGTGCATTTTGTCCCATGATGGTCAATTTAGGAAAAAATTAAACATGTCAATAACATGTAGGCTTTTAAAACAACTCACAGGAAATACATATATCATTCTATTGGCCAGAGCAATACATCTGCCCATACTACCTTCAAAGGCGAAGGGCAAGCATAATGTTCTCATGTGTTTAGAAGAAATGGTGAATTGGAATATTCATAAATGTTTAAAAACTCTTTCTAGCATAATTCATACCAAATGGTGTTTAATCACCATGTAAACAAATCATCTTTCACTAGAAAAATATACAGCAGCTACTGTGATTATCAAGACACCCCTGGTGCTCATTGGTTGGAATCTGTCAGACAACAGTGACTGTTCAACTCACTCTGGAGTATATTTTTCATCATGGCTTAGATTTTTTCAGATATTTTCAGTAATAGCATCTCAAATTGGGAACTCATTCCCACCCAAGCTAAAAGGTAGCGTCTGCTGGCAGGAATGAGGTTCCTGTCTCGTGCTGGTCTGTTGGTGCTTACATCAAGACACTGTTCCACACCATTGTCATTGTTCCACACCTGTTTGTAAACAGGTTCACATTTTGACCAATGCAGGTAAATGAAAGAAATAGGCCTACATTATAAATTATCTCATTAAAAATTAAAGCCAGGTAAAACTGTATACATTTCACTAAATTACCTTTCTAGGCTTTGCAAATATTCTGAGGGCAGCTAATCTCTCCATTTTAATTAGATTCCACATCTTTTTCAAAGGCTACTGTCCTGATGTTTTAACATAAAAAGACTGTTCCTATTTAAGGCAGAAATCTGGAGAGCTGAGAATTAACATTCACTGTTAACCTTTTCTTAAGGGGAATGATTTAACTTCAAGTGAGGAAGACCGTCCATAATTGAACCACAGTTATGATTTTTAAAATAAGTAGCAGCAAATTAGATCCTACATGCCCGAGATGCAATGCATCTCAAATTACAACTCCCTCCCTCTTCCTGTGTACCCCCTTTCTTAGTTCATTTTTACCCCTAGCTTTTATCATTGCTCAACATGTTCTACATTTGGTTTATTTTTCATTGCCATTCATTATTTCTCTCCCCATTGATTCAGGGATATCTTGTCTGGTTTATGGCCTTATCTTCAAAACCAGACAATATGCCTGGTACATAGTAGATGCTCAATAAATATTTGTTCAATGGAGGAACCAACCCATAATTGAATTTCATGATTAAAGAGTATTTGTCACTTGAATATAAACTCTTTGAGGATAGAATCTTGGTCTGTCTTTTCCTGCAACCCTCTCTCTGGCACTTATAGTCCTGCTTGCTAGAAATACATTCTCAATAAATATTAGTCAACTAAGGTAGTATTGGAATCTGAAGAAAGAGATGTTGTACCAATTTAATTTAGATAGTGGGCAGTAAGAGAGTAGACCTGACACTAACAGATGTTTGCATGTAGTGGTAGTGGCCGGTGACACATGACAAACTTTGCAGGCTATGCCCCAGTCATGCTGAGTGGCTTTCTCTGCCCTGTTGGCCGTGCTCTGCTGTACATCTCAGCACTCACACACCTGCTCAAGCAAGGCTGGACCACTCTCCAGCCTCATTTGGTTGGCTAACTTCTATTTCCTCTTCAGGCCTCAGCTTAGACATTACTTTCAATAACTCAAGTAAGTTAATAAAAAATATTTGCTGAGTGTGTTAATTAAATCTTTGAGTTGTTCAGGCCTCAAATCTGAATTATCCTTAACATCTTTCTGTTTTTCACACCCTACATTATATCCACTGGAAATTGCTAAGAGATCACTTCAAAATATATTGAGAACTTGACCCATTTAGACTTCATGACCACCTCACAGCTTGTCAGGACATTATAATCACTCTCCAGCTGGACTTTCACAAATTTAACTTTCATTATTTTTAGATACAGATTTTTAAAAATTTAATTTTTACTGTAATTTTTCCATTATCAATTAGTTCCCTTATACACCTCTTCCCCCAGCAATCACCACACTGTTGTCCATGTCTATGAATCCTTTTTCCATTGTGCTCATTCCTCCATCCCTTAACCTCCCCTCACTCCCACTAGCTGTCATCTTCTCTCCATCTGTGACTCTGTCTCTCTTTTGCTCATTAGTTCCATTTGTTCATTAGATTCCACATATGAGTGAAATCATATGGTATTTGTCTTTCTGTGACTGGCTTATTTCACTTAGCATATTGTTCTCCAGGTCCATCCATAATGTTGCAAAGGGTAAAATTTTCTTCTTTTTTACAACTAAGCAGAATTCTATTGTGTAAATTTTCCCATAGTTATTTTATGTACTCATCTGCTGATGGCTGGTTTCATATCTTGCTAATTGTAAACAATGTCACAATGAACATAGGGGCACATATGTTCTTTCAAATTAGTGTTTTGGGTTCCTTTGGATATATTCTGAGAAGTGGGTTCTCTGGGTCAAAAGGCAGATCTATTTTTAATTTTTTGAGGTATCTCCATACTGCCTTCCATAGTGGCTGCACCAATCTGCACTCCCACCAACAGTGCAAAAATGTTCCCCTTTCTCCACATCCTCACCAGCATTTGTTTTTTATAGATATAGATTTTTTTAATATGCAGATTTTTCAGTTACAGTTCACATTCAATATTATTTTGTATTGATTTTAGGTATACAGCAAAGTGGTAAGACAATCATATAGTTTACAAAGTGCTCCTCCTGAAATTTCAAGTACCCATCTGGCACAATACATAGTTATTACAATATTACTGAGAATATATTCCCTATGCTTTACTTTGCATCTCCATGACTATTCTGTAACTACAAATTTGTTCTTCTCAATTCCTTTACCTCTTTTGCTCTGCCCCTCAAGCATCCTTTTCTCTGGCAACCACCACCTCGTAGATTTTTATTTAACTATTGTCTTCTACAGTGCTTGTGTAATTCAACAACCAGAGTGATTCTTTCAAAAGATAACCTGGATCCATGCCCTTCTACTCAATTCCCACCAGTGGCTTCCCAATGTGGGGTAAATGCTGAGGTTCTTACAGTGACCCACAATCCTTACCTACACTCTAAGTTCCACTTCTGCTAGCTTACCTACTTTCCTTCTTGCTCTCTCAACCCAAGCTGCAAGTGCCTCCTTGGAGTTCTGCAAACTCATTAAGCACAATCCCTCTAAATGGATTTTGCACTGGGTCTTTTCACTCCATGGACCATTTACCTCCCAGATACTTTCAAGACTCATTCTCTCACTTCCTTTGGGTCTGGGCTCAATGGTGACTTGACTACTGTGTATTAAATAGCATATGAATGCCCATCCCTCAACCCCAACTCCCCAACTTACCTGCTGACATATACTTCCCTGTTCATTGTTTGTTGTCTTTTCTTTCCCCTAGGCTATAAGCTCCAATTGACTCCGATGTTACCAGTGCTTTGAGCTTTACAGACAGTATAAATTCAGTAAGTATTTGTTAAATTAAATTATTCAATTAGAATCAGTGAACAAAATATTTTTTCTCCTGAAGCTTCATCCAGCCTGTAGGATGAATATTGTCCAGCAGGTAGGTTCTCTAAGGAAGGGTTCATCACATCAAGAGCAGTAAAATCCATTACAATGCAACATGGCAGAGAGATTTTAAACCAATTTTTAATGGAGTATTAAGAGGAGGGGCATACCGGAGACTGTGTTCAATATGCAAGGCTCCTCCATATCATTCAGAGTTTATTAAAATAATGCCAACATTTAGATCCTGTCCCAAATAAAGCACTTAGGAAAAGAGAGGATTGAGACCCCTCCTTAGAAAGCCTATAAACAGCCTATCAGGGTGATCAAACCTGTGGCTCTGAGGTCAGCTAGCCAGTTTTCAATGCAACCATGCAATTTCCTACCTGTGTGTCTGTGTATTAGACACTTTGCCTTTTCAAGTCTAAGTTTCCTCAGCCTGTAAAATGAGATTCAAAATGGCTTGTGGTGGGCAGGAATAAATGAGATGGCCTATATGCTAGCTAGCAACATGGCTGGCACACAGTGAGAAGTAAATGTCTGTGGCTGTTATTATTATTATCATGTCCAACCAATCACACTTTGTATTTATGCTCAATATGGAGGAGAACAAGGCTTTCTTTGGGACTTTAAAATGTTTTTATTTAGATATTTACCTTAAAGCAAACTTAGAAAACTTGAACTCTTGTTATGTATGGGCAAATGGCCATTTGTGGGGGTGGGAGAGGGGAATCAAGGTCAACTCTGTTCAGTGCTGGCATATGGTTGCAAGTGCTCTATAAATACCTACTAAGAGAAAGGATGTCAAGATGAATTTCACCAGAGAATAATAGAACTTTCTTGCAAAATGGTCAGATTCAGAGAGATTGCAACACAAAGTTATAGTCAGAAATCTCAATGTCAAACCTTTATTAGAAAAATTACACAGAGGAGAATGATTTTTATCAATTTGTAACTATATAAGCAAATGTAAGTAGGTGGTCATGTTCCTGTAGGATTTCATGATTGTTCGTGTATGTACTGTTGGTTTGACCAGGCAGAGATTTGAATTACATCATCATAAACAACAAACTAAGAGGTAGAGAGAGCTGGGAAGTTTTAAAAATTTGTAGAACACATACATTACTCTTAGGCTACAGTTTTAAACTGGATGCCAATTAAATCTCCCATCAGATATAAAATTGCCATAAAGACCCATAAGATAATATCTCATATTCATCATATCTTTACCAAAGATCTACTTAATTACCTTTTGTAGTTCCTAAATTCCCATTTATGTGGGGACTTGTTAAGCCTTACTTTCAAATTGCCTTTTTTATCATTGAAATTTTTTGATATAATTGTAGATCCATTTGTGGTTATAAGAAATATCAGGGATTTTAATTTGCATTTCTCTGATGATTGAGAAATGATTGAGAAATTATGATTTCTCTGATGCTCTGACTGTTGACCATCTTTTCATATGTCTATTGGCCATCTGTATGTCCTCTTTGGAGAAGAGTCTATTCAAGCTCTTTACCCAGGTTTTAAATGGATTGTTTGATTTTTTAGTGTTGACTTTTGTAAGTGATTTATAAATTTTGGATATTAACCCTTATCAGATGTATTGGCAGATATGTTCTACCATTCTGTAAGTTGTCTTTTTATATTGTTGGTTTCCTTTGCTGTACAAAAGCTTTTTTGTTTGATGCAGTCCCATTTATTTATTTTTTCTTTTGTTTCTCTTGTCTTAAGAGACATATCAGTAAAAATATTGCTATGAGAAATATCTGAGATTTTTCTGCCTATAATTTCTTCTGTTCCTATGTAGGAATTTTTGGTTGTGTTTCTAATATTTAAGTCTTTAATCCAAACAAGAATTTATTCTTGTTTGTGTTGTAAGAAGATGGTCTAGCTTCATTTTTTTTCTGCATGTATCTGTCTAATTTTTCCAATATCATTTATTGAATAAACTGCCTTTAGTCCCTTGTATATGCTTGTTTCCTCTATCAAATATTAATTGACTATAAAGGTGTGGGTTTCTTTCTGCACTCTCTTCTGTTCCATTGTTCTATAACCTGTTTTTATGCCAATACCATGTTGATTTGATTACTATGGCTTTACAAAACCACAATAAAATATCACCTCACACATTTCAGAATGGCTATCATTAATAAATCAACAAACAACAAGAACTGAAAAACATGTTAAGACAGGTGAATGTTTTTGCACTGTTGGTGTGAATGTAGATTGGTGCAACCAAAATGGATCTGCCTTTTGACTCAGTGATTCCACTCCTGGGAATTTATCTGATGAAGCCCAAAACATAAATTTGAAAGAATATAAGCACCCCTATGTTCATTGTAGCATTATTTACATTTGCCAAGATATGGAATCAGCCCAAGTGTCCATTAATAGATGATTGGGTAAAACAATTATGAGATATTTATATCATGGAATACTTCTACTTGGCCATAAAAAAGAAGAAAATTGTAGCCTTTGCAACAGTATGGATGAACTTGGAGAACACTATACTCAGTGAAATAAGCCAGTCAGAAGAAGACAAATATCACATGATTTCACTCATATATAGAATATAATGAACAAATTGAACTAACAAGCAAAATAGAGACAGACTCACAGATAGAGAGCAGGGGGACACCTATGGGTGGTGTTTAGGGGGTAGAGGGATCAAGCAAAAAGGTAAAAGGACTCATGGACATGAACAACAGAATGGTGATTATGAGGGAAGTGAGGTAAAGAGGGCTAAATGGCAATGAAAAAAAACAATAAAAAAGAAAACAACTTCTTAATATGACAAATGAAAAAAAAGAAATATCAAGGGAGATATTTTGTAAGTTTTACTTAGTCTTTCCGATGATAACATTTTGCAGAACTATAGTAGAATATCACATTGACTTTGATTTGATCTGCTGAGCTTACTCAGATTTCCTAGTTCTACTGGTATTTGCATGTGTGTGTTGTGTATTACATTCTATGTAAGGTTTCTGTATCATACATCCCCAAAGTCAAGACATTGAATACTATTAAAAGCCTTTGCAGCATTCAGTGCTTACTGTGATCTCCATTTGGATGCTCTTTGTGAAGTTTATTTAATCCTGCTATGATATTGACTGAAGTTGGCCCCTTGGTGTGTTGGTTCTGGGCCTTTTGGGAGGGACTCTGATATAGGCCAATGTCAGATGCTGTCTGTGCCTGGTTCTTGAAAACCTGTTTGAAGCTACAAGCCAACCAAGATTTATGGCTGCTTTTTCTGGGCCTGGGTGAACACAGGAAGGAGCAAGCTGTACTTCATGTCCAGCGTTTACCAGCACTGAGCCTGGGGACAGGTCAGCAAAAGTCCTAATACACCTTGAGATACTTGTCTGTCTGCCTCCACCTGTTTCTGACTGTCTACCCCTGTCAGCTGCCAGTAAGGCACAGTTGCTGATGGAACATCTGGCAGAGTTGGAAGAATGGGGTTATTGGATCTTCCATGAGGGAAAGGTGACATTCAGGCTTCAGGGAAAGTGTTAGATGTGGTCCCTGCCTCATAGCCCCAAATTTTGCCCTGACCTCAGCAGGGTGGAGCCCTTGTAGTCAGGTGGATGGGGTCTCTGGAACCCAGAAGTTGCATCTTCTGGAAGCTGGGAGGGTGTTTCTACCTGATCTCCCATGAGAGTGAAGCATTAGTAAGATTCATGAGAAACTGGGGAGATGACCCCATCCCAAAGCCAGTCACTGATACCCTCTGAGTCTTCCCAGACTTCTACAACCAGGCCAATGCAGATGACTCCAGAGTAGGAACTAAGCTCTGCAGGGTCACTGGGTGAGAAGGAGTCTAGAGGGTAAGGTAATTACTTTTCTCCTGGCTGGCTGATGCTGCTGGAGGGGAGTGTTCTGCTCAAGGAAAATGGCATCTGCAGTATGTGAGAATGACTCAGGACAGGGTTCCTGGTGGCTGACCACCAAGCCTCCTCCCCAGGGCCACAAACCTCAGACTCTCCTCAAGCAACTCTATTCCACTACACTCACCTTCCACCAGAGCCCAGGGAGAGTGGCCGAAAACAAAATTTAGTGCATTGGCCTTTTCAGAGAGTGCCTATGTCTCCAGAGGATTCCATGTTTCCTTGGTGGACAGAAACCCACTGCTTTTCACAGCTGGATGTTGTGGAGATGCATCTTCCTGGCTCTGGTGCTTTGGGCTGAGGAGCCCTACCTGGGGTGTGGGACACTTCTCAGGGGTTACTCCTTGCAGCTGAGATAACCCTTCGGGACCCCAGCCACTGTCCATGGGAGTATAGCCAGCCCTTTTCATGTCTCTTCCCTTCCTACCAGTCTTTTTAAAAAAGATTTTATTTAGTTATTTATTTTTAGAGAGGGGGGAGGGAAGGAGGAAGAGAGGGAGAGAAACAATGTATGGTTGCTTCTCACACACCCCCTCCTGGGGACCTGGTCCACAACCCAGGCATGTGCCCTGATCGGGAATTGAACTGGGAACCCTTTGGTTTGCAGGCTGGCACTCAATCCACTGAGCCACATCAGCCAAAGCTCAGTTATTCTCTAGTTGGTCATTTAAGATTATTGTTTTCTAACACTGCCATCTTGAAAGTCACAAAAGTTTTTAATTTGGATGAAGTATTTTTATTAATTGTTCATTCTATGGGTCATATCTTTGATGTTAAGTTCAGAACTGTTTGCTTAGTTTCGAGATCCTAAAGATTTTCTGCTATGCACTTTTTCTCAAAGTTTTAAGTTTTGCATTTTCTAATTAAGTATATGATATATTTAAAAATTATATTTTATTGATTGTACTATTACAGTTGTCCTGATTTTCCCCCTTTGCCCTTCTCCACCCAGCACCCCCCACTCCTTCGGGTAATCCGCCACCATTGTTCATGTCCATGGTTCATGTATAAGTTCTTTGGTTACTCCATTCCCTACACTGTATTTTACATCCCCATGGCTGTTGTGTATTTGTACTTCTTAATCCCCTCACCTCTTCACTCACTCCCCCAAACCTCCCTTCCCATCTGGCAACCATCAAAATGCTCTCTGTACACATGATTCTGTCTCTGTTCTTCTTGTTTGCTTAGCTTATTTTCTTAGATTCAATTGTTGATAGGTTTGTATTTTTGGCCATTTTATTGTTCATAGTTTTAATCTTGTTTTTTTTGTAAATAAGTTCCATTAACATTTCATATAATAATGGTTTGCTCATGATGAACTCCTTTAGCTTTTAATGGTCTGGGAAATTCTTTATCCACCCTTTGATTCTAAGTGATACCTTTGCTGAGTAGAGCAATCTTGGCTGTAGGTCCCTGCTTTACATGACTTTGAACATGTTTTGCCAATCCCTTCTAGCCTTTGAGAAATTAGCTGGCAGTCTTTTTGGGAACTCCCCTGCAGGTAACTGATTTCTTTTCTCTTGTTGCTTTTAAGATTCTCTCTTTATCTTTAATCTTTGGCATTTTAATTATGATGAGTCTTGAAGTGGGTCTCTATGCATCCATCTTGATTGGGACTTTTTGCGCTTCCTGGTCTTGAACATCTATTTCCTTCACCAAATTAAGGAAGTATTCTTTCATTATGTTCTCAAATAGACTTCCAATTTTTTGCTGTTTCTCTTCTCCTTCTGGCATCCCTATGATGTGAATGTTGGAGCTCTTGAAGTTGTCCCAGAGGCTGCTTATACTATCCTCATTTTTTTAATTACTTTTACTTCTTGTTGTTCTAATTGGTTGTTTTTTTTCCTTATGTTCCACGTCATTGATTTGAATCTTAGCTTCACCCACATTACTGTTGTTTCTCTGAAAATTTTCTTTATGTCAATTAGTATATTTTTTGTTTTGACTGGCTCTTTTTTATGCTGCTGTGGTCCTCACTAAGTTCCTTGAGCATCCTTATAACCATTATTTTGAAGTCTGCATTTGATAGCCTTCTTATCTCCATTTTGTTTAGGTCTGTTTTTCTGGAGTTTGATCTGTTCTTTCATAGGGGTCATGTTTCTTTGTTTCTTTGTTTTGACAGCCTCTTTGTATTTGTTTCTTGTATTAGGTAGAGCTGCTATGATTCCCTATCTTGGTAGTGTGGCCTAATGTAGTAAGTGCCCTGTAAGATCCAGTGGCACAGCCTCCTCTATCACCCAAGCTGTGTATTTGAGGTATGCTCTTCATCTGGGCTGAGTACATTCTCCTCTTGTAGTTGAGATTTGGTTTCTCTTGGCGGATCAATGGGAGGGGTTTACTCAGACTAGTCAGCTGGAAGGATTGGCTGACCACCAACCTCTGCCCTCGATGGAGGATCAGCTGTATGATGGCAGGGTTGTGGTGTTATGATGTGGTCTCTAGCTGTCCACTGAGTGGACAGCTCAGTGTGCTGGCCCTGATGTTTCCTGAGTGGTGCAGGCCAAAGTCCCCCACCTGTTTCCTGAGTGGTGCAGGCCAAAATCCCCCACCTGTATTTTGCCAGGGGCCACCCTGCCTGAACTTTATAAGAAATCTGAGATGGCTGCTACTTGTACTGGACTTGGAGATTCCCAGGCAAAGCCAAGCTGTGAACCTAGACTGGCTACTGCTATTGTTGGCTGGGCCTTGGGCTCACTGAGGCTAACTGTTGTTTGTTTGATAGGATTTAGGAAGTTGTGAAACATGAGCCAAGACCAGCCGTTCATATAGAAAAACAGCTTGGATGGCCTGTAAATTGGGTGGGGTGGAGTCCCTGGGGATCTCCAAAGCTGGTCAAACAGTGTTATCCAGGTTGATGGAACCTCAGATATAGCACTAGCTTGCTGGTTCTGTGGAGTTGGGTGGGTTTAGAAAGGGGACAATGGCTTCTGCTTGCTTTGATGCCAGACACTTCCGTTTATCCCTGTATACCCCTTGTTCCTTTCAAGCTGCTACCCAGGTGATGGAACTCAGAGGGAGTGAATCTGAGTTAGTGAATCTGTGTGTGGGTTTTTTAAGAGGAAGTGCTTGGGGTGCTAACAGTTTCTTCCACCACCTCAATCCCTGCTGGTTTTAGCAGCCAAAAGTTATGGGGACTTATCTTTGTGACACTGGAACCCTGGGCTGGGAGGCCTGGTATGGAGCTCGGACTCCTTCTCTGGAGGTATCTCTTCACAATTTTTATCCACCACATGTGGGTGTGGGACCAGCCCATTCCATATCTGCACCCCTCTTACCAGTCTGGTTAGATGTGGTTTCTTAAATTCCATAGTTGCCAGACTTACATTAAACTTGATTTCTATTGGTTCTGAGTAATGATTGTTCTATATTTTAGTTGTAATTTTGACATGGTCATGTGAAGAGATGAGCCATGTCTGCCTACGATGCCATCTTGACTGGAAGTCAGGATGGGGACAGTATATGATACATTGTGTGTTAATTTTTACATAAGGTGTTAAGCTTAGGTTCACTTTTTGATATTTTTGCCTGAAAATGTCCAATTGCTCTAGCAACATTTGATGAAAAAGTCATTCTTCAGCTACTGAATTGATTTTACGCCTTTGCCAACAATCATTTGGGCATATCTGTGTGGATCTATTTGTCCTGTATTCTGTTCCACTGCTCTTGTGCCTGCCCCTGCACCAACTATGCTTCCTGTGTAACTGTAGCTATATAGCAAGCCTTGATATTAGCTTAGTGCTGCTTTCACTTCATTCATTTAGTCAGAACCTTTTTAGCTATTTTAAGGCCTGTTTCTCTCCATATAAATTTTTAAAATAACTTTATCCATGTTTATGTGTTTGGATTTTGATAGGAATTACATTAAGCATATAGACTAATTTGGGAAGAATTGTATTGTTACTACATTAGGTCTCCTAGTCTATGAATGCAGCATGTCTCTCCATTTATTTGCCTCTTTTTATTTCCGTCATCAGCATTTTCTACTTTTAAGCGTATAAATCCTGGAAATACTTTGTTAGGGCAATGCTGCTACAGAAGAGATTCTTATCTGTTTTAATTAATCTGTGATCTACTTTAACTAACCTACTTTTCATGCAGAACATATCAAGCCTAACGATGGAGAAATGCTCTGAGGTCAGCATTTTATAGACAACTTAATTCTAATTCTGACTTGAATTAGAATGACTTGTTAGGAATGACTTGTTAGGAAACCCTTGGTTCACTAGCTCACAGAAAATTAAGTGGTTTAGGGTCTTGGATCCCAAATTTAAGTTTTAATGATTTCAGAAGTTATAGAACATGCAGAAGTCATCTTCTCAAGAAAAATGTGTGGTTAAAATGATGCTTGCCAGCAATCAGCCCAAAATAGCTCGAAAAGACAGCTGATCCTATATATCTTTCTTTCTTATGTTTTATTCCATTTGAAGAATTTCCTTTAAGAAATTAATCAGGACCAAATTCTCAACTTTATTTCTTTCCACATTCCTAATTTTGATTCAGAACTACATCTTTGTTTAAAGGTTTATGTAGATAAACCTCAATTTGTCAATCTCAATTTTGTCTAAGAAGTAGAATCAACATCTAATTTTAAACATTAATCCCCATGTTCTACTTTCTGCTTCAATATTTTCAAGATGAGTATACCAGTTTATGTACCTTGGTAGGCCAGACCTACTCAGTAAATTGCCCCTGCATTATTTGTTCAGTAGTGGTATTAGCATGGTCTGAAAGAGTATATATACTCAGCAAGCTCAGTTGCTTGATGTTATGGCATCAAATGCTAGAGAGAACAAAGGGGAATCCCGGAAAGACTCACTGAGTCCTTTCCTGCTCAGTTCTGTGAGGCATCTCGAGGTCTCCTGGTAGAGCTTGGCTTTTCTGGTGAGCTTTTGACTAGAGCAAACTAAGGTAAATGCCTACATTTTCATATGCATTTGAAGATCTGAATGTTTCTCCAAGGAGCGAGATTTAATACCACAATTAGATGAAATTGGCATCTTTATCACTAATTGTTAGAGAATATGCTGTAGCCAGAATAAAAAACTTAGATGCCTGGGAGGGAGAAACAGACAGGAAATGTAAATGAACAAAACAGGCTTGTATAAGACAGTAGAGAGCAGTGAGGACAGAGGAGAACTTACAATGTACCTTGCCTAAAGACACTCAAATTTAAAGACAGTGTCAAATATGACTGAAACAAACAAACATAAAAATACACCTGACATTTAAATTTCTTTGTAAGACCACTAGTATAAAACCTCTAGGTGGTGGTTGAAACTCTAAATGGAAAAAAAAAATACTTATGATTTCAAATATTGTTGGTCTGGAGATCTGAAAAAAAAAACAAAACAAAACTCAGACCAATGAACTGGTGACTAGTTACTAGTTATCTTCACAAAAGATGATTTAATGACTTGCCTTACCTTGCATGGTACCAGACCTTCCAGACTATATTAGAAGCTGAATTCAAAGAATTGCCTTTTAATTCAAGCAAACAGACATTTATGAAAACTACTCTCCTGAGAAACATATTTATGTGCGTTATAAACAAGAACACTTTTTAACATGAAAAAATTTGAACTTTAAAAAATATGTAAAATGTTCAAGAAATGTAAACAGGAATTTTCATCTTGGTTTCCATATGGTTATGTAAGCACCTTAAATATCAACACAGATTACAGAGAAACCCATTTACATTAATAAGAATTTTGAAAATAAGAAGACATTAATTTTAAAAATTGTTTCAAATTTAAATGTTATTTTCTGGTATGTAAAGTAATACTTGTAATCAGAAAAACTGAGAGACAATATGTGCCACATACAAGCAAAATGTCCACATAATTGAAATTATTTTGTTAAGAAGCAACTTTAACAAGTCTATATTTCACATTTCCAGCAGACACTGTCCTATAAGTTTTCTAACTTAAAAAAAAAAGATTTTATGTATTTATTTTCAGGGAGAGGGGAAGGAAAGGAGAAAGAGAGGGAGAGAAACATCAATGTGTGGTTACCTCTCATGTGCCCCTTGTTGGGGACCTGGCCTACAACCCAGGCATGTGCCCTGACTGGGCATCGAACCAGTGACCCTTTGGTTTACAGGCCCAGGCTCAATCCACTGAGCTGCACCAGCCAGGGCTGACTTTTTATATCTGAAGATATGGAACATAAAATTAGATTTTCTTTATGACTCTGGTTAGCACTATAAACATCCATAATTGTACAACATTTTCCTCAAAATTTTCCTTTCTTCCTTCTCAATGACTGTTTTTTAATAGAAATGTATGTTCTTAATATATCTTATATGAATATTTTCACTAATATTTTTACTTGCAATATACAAGTGACCTAGATTGTTAAAATATATATTAAATAAGAGTAAATAATTATTGAATGAGATTTTAGGAGATGGATAAGTTAAGAGGAGGGAGCTATAACAGTATGTGGCAATTATTTTAAATGATCATATTTACTTTAGTTTTTTGTTTTGTTTATTTGTGGATTTTCATTTGTTATTTTTGCTTTGGTAGTTTTATTTATTATGGCTTATGTTCTAGGTTGCCTAAAGACTGACTTTTAGAACATGAACTTTTAAAGGGAAAATGATATTATTTGGTTTATGATTAAAGAAATCAACTTTTGTATGCTAAAATTAAATAAAATATCTATTTTTGGTTTTAGAATTTAAAAACATTTCAAAGCTTATCTAAATTAGATTAATTTAATCTTTTTAACCACTCACAAATTTTAAGTGTTACATTGAATAAAAAGCACGCTTATTCTTTATATTAAACCAATAAAGATATATAGGTAGTATTAGTTTCTAGGGCTGCTGAACAAATTACCAAGAATGGGTGGCTTAAAAATAACAAAATTTGTTTTCTCATAGTTCAGAAGGCTGGAAGTCAGAGAGTAAGAGAGCATATGGTTGATTACTTTTGGTGACTCAGAAAATGTTCCATGTCTCCCTTCTAGTTTTGGTGGTTGTTGGCAATCCTTGGCCTTCTTTGACTTATAGTTGCATCACTCCAGTTTTTTTCCCTCCATCTTCACTTCACTTTTGTGTGTGTGTGTGTTATCTGTGTGTCTCATCTCTTCTCCTTATAAGGCCACCAATCAATGGCTTTAGGACTCTAATGCAATATGACTTTATCTTAAACTTATTTAAGTTTGTGAAAATCTTATTTCCAAATAAGGATGTTAGAACTTGAATATATCTTTTTGGGGGAGGGCATTATTTTACCAACTGCATTTATGTACATATTAGCCATTTAACATGCACTATAAAATAAAATGTATAATTGCATAAAGTACAAATTTTCTCTTGATAGATGATTTTATAAATATAGAGGACAAAATCAACTGTAATTGATTTCTAAATGACACCATCTTAAAAGTAAAGGTATTAACATCCTACTTGGGAACAGCACACAGCACATAACATTTCAAGTCAAAGAATGAAGTCCCTGCCATTCTATCTTGATTTTAAGTGAATATTCTAATTAGAACCAACCCTCATAATTACTTTTTTATTAATAAGATTTTAAAGTAAATGGTCTTCCTCTCAGTTTTATCTCTCTGCTATAAATTATGTTGTTACTTCATATCATGTTCTTTGTATTATCATTTATTGGGGGCACTTTTTAGACAGAATAGGAGCCATAAGTCATGGTAGAAGCATCAGATAGATGGATGGAATTTCTCCCCACCTTGCAAGGCTTATCTTCATAATTTGATTGTCAAAATATGGATGTAAGACAACCCTTAACTCTCAACAAAATGAGTATAAAAGGAATATATATCATAATAAAGACTGTATATAATGAGCCCACAGCCAATATTATACTCAGTGGTGAAAAGTTGAAAGTCTTTCCTGTAAGATCAAAAACAAGACAAGAATGCCAACGATCACTACTTTTATTCAACCTAGCCTGGAAGTCCTAGACAGAACAATTAGAAAAGAAACAAATAAAAGTCATCAAAATTGGAAAGAAAAAAATAAAACTGTTATTTGCAGATGGCATGATACTGTATATGGAAAACCCTACTAGAATTAATAAACAAAAAGTTGCAGGATATGGAATCAATATATGGAAATATGTTACATTTCTATATACCCATAATGAATGATGCGGAAAAATTAAGAAAATGATTCCACTTACAATTACATCAAAAAGCATAAAATACCTAGGAATAAATTTACCCAAGGGAGTGAAAGATCTGTATACTGAAAACTGTAAGACACCAAAGAAAATACAAATAGATGGAAATATATGATTTCTATGCTCATGATTGGAAAGATTAATATTGTTAGAATGTCCTTACAACCTAAAACAATATAGAGATTCAACGCAATCCTTATTAAAATACTAATATCATTCTTATCAGAATCAGAACAAATAATCCTAAAGTATATATGGAATTACAAAAGACCCCAAGTAGCCAAAGATATTTTGAGAAAGAACAAAGTGGAAGGTTTCATGCTACCTGATATCAAACTATACCACAAGACTAAAATAATCAAAACAGTATGGTACTAGCATAAAAACAGATATACAGATCCGTGGACTAAAATAGAATGCTTGGAAATAAATTCTCACTTATTTGGTTAATTAATCTATGACAAAGGAGGTAGGAACATACAATGACATAAAGATAATTCATTTAAAAATGGTTTGGAAAGGCTGGAAAGATACATGCATAAAAAATAATTTTCTTATATTGCCTTGGCTGGTGTGGCTCAGTTGATTGAGTGCTGGCCTGAAAACCAAAGAGTTGCCTGTTTGATTCTCAGTCAGAGCACATGCCTGGGTTGTGGGCCTGGTCCCCAGTTGGGGACATGTGAGAGGCAACCAGTGGATGTTTCTCTTACACATAGATGTTTCTTTCCCTCTCTCCCTCCCCTCTCCTCTCTCTAAAAGTAAATAATTAAAATCTTTAAAAATTAATTTTCTTATGCTTTCAAAAATAAACTCAAAATAGATTACATATTTAAATGTAAGATCTGAAACCATAACACTCCTAGAAGAAAACATAGGCAGTAAACTCATTGACCTTACTTTTAGGAATATCTTTTGGGATATGTCTCCTCAGGCATGGGAAACAAAAGAAAAACATAAATTAATGGGGTTCCAGCAAACTAAAAGGTTTTGGCACAACAAAGGAAACCATTAGCAAATGAAAAACAACCTACTGAATGGGAAATATATTAAGAAATGACATATCTGACAAAGAGTCAATATTTAAAATATATAAGAAACTCATACAACTTAACACTAAAAATACTAACAGTCCAATTTAAAAAATGGCCAGAGGCCTGAACATATTTGGAGATATCTGTATATCTCCAAAGAAGATATACAGGTGACCAATAGACATATAAAAAGTTGCTCAACATCACTAATCATCAGGGAAAACAAATTTAAAAATATAATGAGTATCACCTCACACCTATCAGAATGTCTATCATCAATAAATCAACAAACAACAAGAGCTGGCAGAAATGTGGAAAAAAGGGAACACTTGCGTCTTGTTGGTGAGATTGTAAATTAGGTCAGCCATTGTGGAAAACAGTATGGAAGTTCCTCAAAAAATAAAAAACAGAACTGTTTTATGATCCAAGAGTTCCACCTCTGGGTATTTATCTAAATACACAGCACTAATTTGAAAAGATATATGCACCCTGATCTATGTTTATTGCAGTATTGTTCATGGTGGCCCAGACATGGAAACAACCAAAGTGTACTATGATAGATGAATGGATAAAGAAGCTGTGGCATATATATACTTACAATGGAATGTTATTCAGAAATAAAAAAGAATGAAATCTTGCCATTTGCAATAACATGGATGGAACTAGAGGGTATTTTGCTAAGTGAAAGAAATCAGACAGGGAAGGGCAAATACCACATGATTTCATTTTTATGTGGAATCTTAGAAAAACAAAACAAATGCATAAAAAATCAAAATAGTAACAGACCCATAGATACAGAGAACAAGCTGATGGTTGCCAAAAGTGAGGAGGTGGGAAGATGGAAAAAATAAAATATAATATAATAAAATGAAATAAAATAAAGTAAAATAAAATAAAAGCAAAGCCACCAACATCCTTCTGCCTAAAAACAAAAAGAG
This sequence comes from Carollia perspicillata, assembly GCA_004027735.1. Classification (NCBI taxonomy): domain Eukaryota; kingdom Metazoa; phylum Chordata; class Mammalia; order Chiroptera; family Phyllostomidae; genus Carollia; species Carollia perspicillata. The sequence goes on from PVKM010005232.1 coordinate 40,020, forward strand.
TAATCAACGTATTCTGATATTTTTTTTGAATGCCAGTGTAAAAAGCTACCACACAATAAAGGGATTCCTAACAGATGAGCCTCTGGCTTATTTTCAGGATTTTTTTCCTGATGTCTTACAAAGAAGAAAGTGCACTTATGCTTAATAACATGAGGAGCTTCTATCTCTAGGTGATACTCCCTACAATTCAGTGATAGCTACTGTCCAACTAGAACAAAGAGAAAGTTTACATTTTTAGAAGGCAGACCTCTCTTTATCTACTTTTGAGTTTAACAAAAGTTGGTATCCTTGAGGAGGAAGATATCTTAGATCCTCAAGTCTCCAGATTCATCCAGAAATCCAGCGTGATGCATTTTAATTCTTCATAGTTATTTGATTTGTATCTGATTATTGTTTTTAGGGGTTTCAGGTTGCCTTCCTCACAAACCCTTTTAATTCACACCATTACCTAGTGATAATGGTGTAATGGGCCTGAATCATCTCAAAAATACAAAAGAGTGCTTTGCCGCAAAATGCTCATAAAGACTTCATAGGTTGAAGGGAAGCTCTGTTGGATGCTATTAAATGGGATGGTAACTGACAAAAATGTCAAAGATGTAAGTTATTGTTCCATTCCACTTGAAACCTTAGAATATGTCCCCCCAGTTACCCTATTAATGAAGATATATCATCTCTCTGAGATTTCCTGTCAAACTCTGTTAAGTAAATAAAGGATAGGTGAAATATCAGAAACAGAGCTAACAAATGGAGCTAAGGTCTCCACTTGAAAGAAGAGAGCCAGCTGTTTGCAGTACTAATTCAAAACAAAATGAAAATCTATGTTTTCATCTATATAAAATGCATTTTTCAAACATAGGTTGAATATTGGCTTTAGAAAAAGCTTTTTTTTTTTAAAGGGATAGTTAGTGGTCTGGTCTTTGTGTGACAAATGTGACTCAGCCCTGGCATAAGACAAATGCCTGGGTGAGCCTTACAGATTATATTTAAATTGAGCTCAAACCACAAAGTAATGTTTGATTCATTTAGCTGGGTTAGTCTCAATGTGTCAAGTTCAGAGCAAACTAGAATTTTTTCATAGTCTGCAACCCATTATCTTAGCTACCAGCAATCAGGCAGGACCAGGATGATTGGTAAGCAGGAATAAAGCCAACATTCAGCCCTCTGGTTCTGGTGGTCCTATGCAGATCTCAGCCAAACTCAGTGTCACTCCAGGAACCCAATACACAATTGGTATTTCTTCCTGTAAGCCAGTAGTTCTCAAATGGGAGTGATTTCCCCCCTCCGCAGGGGACACAGGCAATGTCTGGAGACATTTTGGTTCCCACAACTAGAGAAGTTGCTATTGGCATGTAATGGGCTGAGTCCAAGGATGCTGCTAAAACACTTTATAATGCACAGGACAGTTCCCAGAAGTATCTGACCTGAAATGTCTCCAGAATCTGGAGACATTCTCAAACCTGGTGTGAGTTGGAAACATATGGAAGGCAAATGAGGAATAGTGAGGCCCAGGCTCATTGAAATAGGTGAAGGCCTTGGCCTCTATATTAACAGGTATCCAGGTGATTCCCTATAAAGTTTGAGAATAACTGCTATAGGGTATTAATTAGGTTTGGAAAGTTGAACACGGTCCATTGTTCAAAACTTTTTGGGGTATGTCATTTTCAATTGTGCTAGATCTCTTTCACCAGAAAGAAATAAATTCTATTACAACAATTGATTGATCATTTTTTCTCTAGACCAGTATTTCCTACTCTGTGTGTTGTGAAGTTACAAGGGCTGACATAATCCATATGTGTGCAAGCATCGCTACCAGAACTGAAAAAATATTCTCTGATACACACAAACATATGAATATTTTCCAAATTGCATTGATGATCTGATTAATAATGTACACATTCATTTAAAAGTGTTACTCATCAATGTTTTTAAAAAATGGATGAACACTAATATATAGCTATATCATGTGTGGATTCATGAAACATTTTGACATTACTTTGCAAGGGATCCTCCACCTTGAAAATTACATGCAGGCCAGATTTTCAGAATGTTTTCATTTTTTCTTTTTTCTTTTTTTTTTTTTTACTTCTTCTTCTTCTTTTTTTAACCAGAGTATCAATGATCCCAGTTTCTTCTGAGATGTCAAGTTTTCTGCATCTTATACCTGGCTTAAAGCAGTATTTCCCCAAGATTGATTTCACAAATAAGTCTCAGGAATCTTGTTATCCTACAGGTTCCAATCTGGTTGCCTTGGGCTTGTGATTCCTCATTCATGAGAGACTCCCAGGGAAGTGCAGATGCTCCTGGTCCTCAGACCACAATCTGAGCAGCAAGGATTCTGATATGGCCATCTTTTGACTCACATGCATCCTACACTGTACCTTTCTTAAAATACTTACATTGTTCAGATCTTGAAATGTAGATCTCAGTAAAACAGGAAAAAGTACCTATATGCTGAAGTAAGCATGGAGACTCACATTCAGCTTGTGTAAACCTTATACAAAGTTCTACAGGAACTGACTAATTTTCTGCCACAGGGTTACTAAACAAGAACAGTGGAAAATAAATCAAGTAAGAACAAAATCCCACGTAGAATACCTAGACCCTGCACAAGCTCTGTCACAGTGGTGCTGCAGGTCTTCTGAATATGAAGCCCATTTTATTCCCAATCAACCCTGATGTCATAACTTCCAGAGCAGGGTCCTGTAGAAAAATCAACGTGTTTCTGCTGAGCAGGGGATCAGAGTCTGTCTATCAGCCTCTTGCTAAATTCTCCTAAATATTTCTCTTTGATTTTCTGCAGCTACTATTTTGATTTTAGACATGAACTTCAATACATTAGCAATTGTGACATCACTCATATGATTGAGGCTTTTAAGAAGTTTAAAAATATATATTCAGCTGGATTTCCAGGCCAATTATTTGGTCTGTTTTCCTGTGGTAGAAATGGGACATTTGTGGAAGAACACAGGCATGTAATAGGTTCTCCACATGGGTCTGCAGATTAATACCAATTTGAATAAAACCTTCTGGCCCAACTGGCATTTCCTCCTCCAGCCTAGGTTCTGCTACTAAAATCTGGCTAATAAAATAATTTAAAGCCTATATGAAAGTAAAGAACAATGAATTAAAATACAGATGTTAACTCTGCACCACCAACTGTACTGGCAAATGCTAGGCTTGGGGGAATACAAGTGACTTGTCCACTCCAAGAGCCTGATGAAACAGATCCCATCTAACAGGCACAACATCACCCACTCCACCCAATGAGATTGACATAAAAATGTAGGTTTCTAGATTGTTTCGGTTTCTAAAGGTGGAAATCTGAATTTTTATGTGGAATCTCTTGATTTGTAAGTGTAGAAAAACAATTTTTCTATAAACCAGCATAAAAAAAGTAAAACAAGACTGGAAGTTGAATTTAGTTTTTAGAGTCCTGGTTTGCAATCTTTGGTCTACCATGTGGCTCAAAGTGTGCTTCTCAGATGAGCAGCATCTACATCACTGGGGAATGTGTTAGAGATGCACATTCTCAGGCCTCACTCAGGTCCTACTGAATCAGAGACTCTGGGGATGGGCCCAGCTATGTGTGTGCTAATAAGTCTTTTATGTAGCCCAGACACCAGCTGAAGTTCAACAATCACTGATCAAGAGCTTTTCTGATGGTCTGGTTAGTTCCTTTTTGCAGTGCACAGGAGCTCCTGCCTCAGTTTATTGCTTGGTGCTACAATTTCAGGAACTTTAAGGTACAGTCTTGTCCTCTGCTTTTCTAGCTGTCACTTGAGCGGCTGTCCAGTTATTGGTCTGGATCCTACTTTAACCTGCTTCCTACAGGCCTAAATCTCTAGTTTGGAAACCTTTTGGCCCCTTTAATATCAACTGGAAATGGCTGTTTTGATAGGTCAAAAGTGGTTGTTTCTGATGCAGCATATTTGAGGACATTTTTATAATGTATCTGTTTTCTACCATGTACAGTCCTTACCTTGAAGAACACTTCAAGCAGTAAATAAAATAATGCATATAAAATACATAGCCCAGTGCCTTTCACAGAGTAAGCTCTCAGTAAATTTTAGCTGTAACTACTATCTTATGTAAAATAATAACAACCAGCAAGACAATTATTTCCCTTTTTAGTTGAATATGTTGAGGCTCAAAGAGTTAAGCTGTTGGAAACATAGTCCTATAGCTAGCAGAGGCGAGGGAAGGACTTAAAATGGTATGTTTCTGCTCCTAAATCCTGTGGTTTATTTACCATGCAATGTGGTTTTTTGATTTGTCTTGGTGAGTAGTGGGCAGGGCTTGCCACTCCTTTTTGGAGACAACAGTTTGAGCCATCAGATCCCCTTGCCCAGTCTTTGCCCTTCTCTGTCATGTTGATAACAGAGGTTCTACCTTAAGGCAGTGGGAGTGGTATAGGTCTGAAGCATACTTGATCTGTTCAAGAGTGCTTCTAGAGACAGGGCGGTCAATGAGTAGAGTAGCCTGGGAGCACCTGATACCTCTGAGTTAGATTGATGGGACCACTAAAAGAAATTTCATTCCTGATTGCTAGCAGAATATTGACTTCCCCTAGTCAACAACCATAAATACAGGAAGGGTGGGATGTTCCCTGAATGTGCCCAGGGTATTGGGAGGAAAAGTTCTTCGGGCCAGTAGAGGGCATTATGGGTAACTGTGCTTCTCCAGTGAAAGCATCATCCAAGAAGAATGAAGGCGACAGAGCCACCGCTAAGGTTTCTGTCTACCTCAAATGGTGGTCCTCACCAAGGAGGCAAGAGGGTGCTGAACTCTTGGCATGGCTCTGCATGTTCCCATGGGTCAGCGCCATCTGGAACAGGTGAATTTTTCTCACAAAGACTGAGAATTGGTTCATACTAGTCCTGAGTAAAGGTAAGTAAGGATGGGATAGGGACCAGCCTGAGTTGAACGATCTCATATGAGACAGAGACAGTCTCACAGGGCTTTTGAAATTAGGTAGCATTGAGGGAAGATAAAAATGTTGTCATGTGTTCACTAAAAAACATGGAAGATCTATTCACTCATTCAGCACTTTAGAACATTAAAATATAAATAGACTTTAGTTGTTAGAGCAGTGTTAGGTTTACAAAAAATGGAGCAGAAATGCAGAGAGCTCTCACACACTGTCTCCCTTTCCACTCACCCACCTCCCAGTTCAGTTTCTCACCTTTCTCTGGTGTGGTACATTTGTTACAATTGATGAACAAATACTGATACATTATTATTAAATGAACTTCATAGGTTACATTATGTTTCACACTTTGTCATGTATTCCATAGGTTTCCATAAATGTATAAAGACACAAATATGCCATTACAGTATCACCCCTTGTGTTCCACCTATTCATCCCTTTCTGCAATCAGTGACTGTAGATCTTTTACTGTCTCCATAGTTTTTCCCTTCTGCAGAATATCATCTTGTTGAAATTATAGGGTATGTAGCCTTTTCAGACTGGCCTCTTTCACTTATCAACATGTATTTAAATTTCTGTCATGACTTTTGTTGCCTTAATAGCTTTTTTTATTCTTTACCTATTTTATTTTTTAATTTAATTTCTACTGTATTTTTATATTATTTTTAGTCCCCTTACTCCCCCTTCCCTCACAATCACCACACTGTTGTCTATGTATATGAGTCCTTTTTCCTTTGTGCTCAATCCATCTCCCCTTAATTCCCCCACTCCACTAGCTGTCATGCTGTTCTCCGTCTATGAGTCTGTTCCCATTTTCCTTGTTAGTTCATTTTGTTCATTAGATTGCACATATGAATGAAATCATATGGTATTTGTCTTTCTCTGACTGGCTTATTTCATTTAGCATAATGGTCTCCAGGTCCATCCATGCTGTCGCACAGGATAAAATTTTCTTTTCTATGGTCATGTAGTATTCCAGTGTGTAAATGTCCCATAGTTGTTTTATCCTCTTGTCTACTGATGGACAGTTGGGCTGCTTATCTGAAGGAACCCAAAACACTAATTTGAAAGAACATAAGTACCCTATGTTCGTTGCAGCATTATTTACAATCACTAAGCTTATTTGTTTTTAATACTATGTAAGAGTCTATGGTGTGGGTATCACTTGAAGCTTTTTATTTGAAGAATACTAGCTTAAATGTCTAAGAATACACAAGAAACAATACCTAAAATGTTAACTACCAATCTTATGCCCAGATTTTTCATTGCCATTTTTTAAAATTATATTTTATTGATTATGCTATTGCAGTTGTCCCATTTCCCCCATCATTCCCCTCCACCCTGCACACCCTCTCCCACCCACATTCCTCCCCCACTTTAGTTCATGTCCATGTGTCATAAGTTCTTTAGCTTCTACATTTCCCATACTATTCTTTCCCTCCCCCTATTTTCTACCTACCATCTATGCTACTACTTATTCTCTGTATCTTTCCTCCCACTCTCCCCTCCACTCCCCTGTTGCTAAGCCTCAATGTGATCTCCATTTCTGTGGTTCTGTTCTTGTTTTGGTTGTTTGCTTAGTTTGTTTCTGTTTTTGTTTTAGGTGTGGTTGCTGATAACTGTGAGTTTGCTGTCATTTTACTATACCTATTTTTTGTCTTCTTTTTCTTAGATAAGTCCCTTTAACATTTCATATAATAAGAGCTTGGTAATGATGAACTACTTGAACCTGACCTTATCTGAGAAGTGCTTTATTTGCCCTTCCATTCTAAATGAAAGCTTTGCAGGATAGAGCAATCTTGGATGTAGGTCCTTGCCTCTCATGGCTTGGAATACTTCTTTTCAGCCCCTTCTTGCCTGCAAGGTCTCTTCTGAGAAATCAGCTGACAGTCTGATGGGAATTCCTTTGTAGGTTACTGTTTCTTTATCTCTTGCTGCTTGTAGGATTCTCTCCTTCATTTTAATATTGGCTAATATAATTATGATGTGCCTTGATGTGTTCCTCCTTGGGTCCACCTTCTTTGGGACTCTCTGAGCTTCCAGGACTTCCTGGAAGTCTATTTCCTTTGCCAGATTGGGGATGTTCTCCTTTATTATTTGTTCAAATAAGTTTTTCACTTGTTGTTCTTCCTCTTCCCCTTCTGGTACCCCTAAAATGCAGATGTTGGAACATTTTAAGATGTCCAGGAAGTTCCTAAGCCTCTCCTCATTTTTTTGAATTCTTGTTTCTTCATTCTTTTCTGTTTGGCTGTTTCTTTCTTCCTTCTGGTCCACTCCATTGTTTTGAGTCCCAGCTTTCTTCCCATCACTATTGGTTCCCTGTGCATTTTCTTTCATTTCACTTAGCATCACCTTCATTTGTTCACCTAATTCGCAACCAAAATCAACCAATTCTGTAAGCTTCCTGATCACCAATGCTTTGAACTGTGCATCTGATAGGTTGGCTATCTCCTGGTCGCTTAGTTGTATTAGCTCTGGAGCTTTGATCTATTCTTTTGTTTGGGCCACTTTTTTTTGGTCTTGTGGTACCTGTTACATATGAGGGGCGGAGCCTTAGGTGTTCATCAGGGCTGGGCAACCCAGTTGCTGGGTTGTGATGCTATATGTGGAGGTGGGGTCTGAGAGGGATCAATGGCACTTGTTCTGCTCTCTGTTGGATCCTAGACCACTCAGCCCATCCCCTCAAGCAAACTGGGCCCTTCTGGCACTGATTCCTGGTGGGCGGATTTGTGTACGTTCTAGGACCCAGTGGGTCTCTCCAACAAACTCTCCTGTGAGTCTGGGAGTCACTCCCTGCACCTCAACCCCCACAGGTGTTTTCAATTGGTATTTTCAGGCTTATTTCCTGGTGCTGGGGGCCCTGGGACCCTTGGTTGCATGGTCCGTCTCGCTCTCCAGTTATCTGCGCTTGAATGTGGGACTGCCTGGTCAGCAGCCTAGTGCACCATGCCCCGCTTCACAATCGCCAGCTGCCACCTATGCGCCTGAACTGCTTTTGGTACAACCACCCGTCTCTGCTCCCCGCCTGACTCCGCTCTGCTTACCGGTCTGGATGGATGTGTCTATTTTATCTCCTTGGTTGTCCGACTTCCTTGCAGTTCAACTTTCTGTCAATTTTGGTTGTGTTTTTGCTTATAAATTATTGTTGTTCTTATTTTGGTTGTGGGAAGAGGCACTGTGTCTACCTGCACTTCCATCTTGGTCGGATATCGAGTTGCACTGTCATTTTAATGTGTTACTTCATCTATTATCTATAAGTTCAGATGAGATATGTATCAGTTTCCCTATTTTACATGGAAAACAGGCTCTGCTAAATTACTTAACTTGCTCAAAAATAGCCTGTGCTGAAGCCTGCATCTGAAACCCTCATGTCTCACTCATTTCAATGTAAACATGCATATGCATTGACCCTGGGAAAACAACAGTTTAGTGGGAAGCCAAAGCAAAAGGATTTACACTGAGCTCCTCAGATTCTTGACCAGATATCAGTTTACTTAGGCAACATGCTCTTCTCCTGCCTACTATCTCTTGCTTTCTCATAAACATCTAACATTTGTGTCAAATATGCCAAGCAATTCATATCTTGCCCCCAGGTTACATTCTCTGCAAGAAAAACAAAATCCTGCTAGTTCAGTAAATGGGTACCTCCAATCACATGATACTCTGTCTCCAAAGCCTATTTTTTACTCATTGTATCGGAGTCCACATTTTCTAGAAAAGATGCAGGGATAGCTGGTAAACCTGACCCCATGTTCTGAAATTTTCCATGCTTTATATTT